>JAAGOE010000087.1:0-48080 GCA_013350335.1 Chimonanthus salicifolius | reverse complement strand
TCCATAATTAGAAAGTTCATAATTAGAATTTTCTAATTAATCTCCACCTTCCAAAAATAAACCCTTGTGGGGTTGGCCATACACCATGCCGAACCTCACCCATAGAGACAACCATCCTTTCATTCTTTCTATCTTTATCCTTTCTAAAAATACCCCTTCCCTAAATAGAAACTTTCCACCATTTATTTTCTAAATTAATAACATCCTCCATGGGTTCGGCCATACACCATGCCGAACCCTATGGTTAATGATCTTGACTATTATTTACTCCTGATCTTCCATTATTTATCCCATTAAATTCATAATAATACCAACACAACTCCATGGGGTTCGGCATACACCATGGCCGAACCTATAGTTCATAATCTTCTTTTAACAATATCAATAATATTCCTGTATCCAAAAACCATCAACCATACATTCCAAATTAAAACCTTAAAATCGTGAATCTACACTTATGATTTTCATCTTCATATTTCATAAAATCTATATTCTTCATTTTTGAACCCATAAACATAACCAAAGACCTTCCATTAAACACTCCAAAAATCCTTCCATTAAAAAAAATCATCAAACTTCTTCCATGGGGTTCGGCCCATACCATGCTGACCCATTGGTTCATCATTCCATTAATTATACTCCAATCATCTCCCTTCTTCTTCCATGGGTTCGGCCATACACCATGACACGAACCCTATGTTCTTTTCTTTTAAAACAATTTATCAATAAATGATACCTGTTCCGATTGATTCTTGCTTTTCCAATCCTTCTCCTTTCTTCTGATTTTTCCCTCTTGCTGGCTGCCCTCTTTTCCTCCTTGTTTGCCGTGAATAAACTTGAGATAGGGAGATCGAATTGGCTAGGGGTGGTATTGCCGGTGCGCCCTCTCCATGTAATCTCTTTATAAAATTCTCCTTGGTCCCAACTAGAAGGTGTCATGCGCCCCTTCTTGTTTAACTTAGAAGGTGCTATGTGCATAACCTTTATGTTTAACTTAGAAGGTGCCATTCGCATAACCCTATACACGGCCATAAAAATCCTTCCTTATTTAAATTTCCCTTGTTTTAAGATATTCTAGCACATGTGCTCCTAGATATGCAATTTCACATACGGCCATAAATAATCTATCTTATCCATAAATCGTTTCCATATCCTTATGGCATAATCATAGATATACACCTAATAGCCTAGCAATTATCCCATTCCTTATTTTTAATTTTGCATTGCTAATTAAATTCAACCCATTTCATTTTATTGAAACCAATTCCAAACCGTTGGGTCCTAATGGGCCATGACCCAACCCTTACCCATATAAGATCCCTATTTAATAATTCACAAATTAAATGGGTAATTTTCTATTATTAGTAAATTGAAAAACCGGGGTGTTACAGAAACCACCAGCTGAGGAGATGTTGCAGAGGAGTTCTAGGCCCGACTGTAGTCTATAAAGGGACAGAGATCGTGACTGTCACACACGGCTGGCTGCGAGGATGACAACACAACTAAGAGCGTGTGTCAACAGAGAGATACAACAGGTTGCATCAATCTGTGTCAAGGTCAAGTTAATACATACAAAAGGGCTAAGGAAGGAAGAATCGGAAGAACAAGCCGGAGTGAAGAAAACCGAAGGAGTCGCGGAACCGTAAGTGTTTTTGATAATTTGGTTTAAAGAAAGGGACCATAGGGTTCGGCCATGGTGTATGGCCGAACCCCATGGAAGAAAATTAGGGGATAAATATAATAATTTAATGGAAGGATGAACCATAGGGTTCTGCCATATATGGCCAAACCCATGGAAATACATTGTTTATTTTATGGGTTTTTGAGGGATGAAAACCATGGATTGTTATGATGTTTTAAAAGGGTTGAAAATGGATATATGGTTAGGACATGGTTCGGCCATTGCATGGCCCAACCCTAATTTTATTATGGCTAAGATGGCTAAGCGTGAACCATGTAAGGAATTGAGACTTGTAAATGGGCTAGAATGATGTAAAGGACGGAGAACCATGAAGAATGTTTGTGCATAAAATGTTAGTCATAGATAGACCTATGTTGATGGACATGGGTTTCCCATGGTGTATGGCCGAACCCCATGAACTATTTGGTGGATCATTTTAAAGGGTTATTTGGAGTGTTATGCATGTTTAAATAAATGAATAACCGATGTTTTGGAACCTAAACATAAGTTGATGGAGGTAATGGCAATATTGTAATATAGGCTAAAAATGAAAGAGCATGGGTTCGGCCATGCATAGAATGAAATGGACAGCCATAGATAGAACAATGGCAATGATGTAATAAGTGAAAATAATAACCATGGGTTCGGCCATGGTGTATGCCGAACCCCATGGGAAGGTTGGATGGACTTAGGGTTTACTTTGTTAGATTAAGATGAGAAGTGATATGATCATGGACTAAGTGATAAATGCTTACTTAGGGTGATTGATTAATAAATCAAAAGGGACTAAAACCTAGTAAGTGAGGTTCGCCATGGTGTATGGCCGAACCACACAAGTTGGGTTTATGGACTTGGACATATATTGTAAATCAAATGGGATATGGTTTTAATTGATTGATATATTATAAGGTACGGACCTCACAAGGTGGTAAGATTGTGAACGGTTACTGGAAGAAAGCGCAAGGACACGTTAGTGGTCTTTAGTAGGATTCTACCTCTTTGAAACCATGGTTTTGTATATGGTTTTATCTTATTTGATGATTTACGTTGTAAAAGATATGTTTCAAATGTGAGTTTTAATGCTATGTTTATAATATAAAATAGCATGTGTTTCATTAGCATCTCATGCATGGCATGGGGTGAAGGATATGTAACCAGAGGGGCCACACTCCGTCGGGGCGTCCGAAAGACCATTGTGGGATACCTGATGTGCATTTCCCATCAAGAAGTATCGAAGGGCCACACACCGTTGGCATCCGAAAGACCTATGTGGGGGTACATTGATGATGAGAATTCCATCAAGAGGTTATTTGTAATTGTGATGGGGACTCATTGCATTTGACATCATGACATGGCATTGTTTTATGGTTTTGACTTTATGTTATTATATATGATTTGTACTAACCATGTGTAGACCCTAATGGAATACCTACTGGACGCGTTGTTCTAACGCCCTACTTCTACCCTAGCGGATGATACAGGAAAGGAAAGGGGCGATGAACGTGATCGGAGTCAAGCAAGGAGCTTGGATAGTGATTGGATTATATTTTATTATGTTACTCATGGACATGTAATTTGGGTAGCTAGACTTAGGGCATGTAATAATTTAGATAATTTGCTATGGTTGAATGTTTTATTTGGATAATTATGTTAGTTAATTATGGATAAGACTTGGAGTACTTTGCTATCTAAAATGGAATAGAATTAAGTTCTATTATAATTCCGCACTTATGATTTAATTGCATGTTTATTGTTATGTGTGAACCGTTTTCATGGACTTAGTCCATGCACCACATGTTGGCCAGTTAAGGGTCGGACTTTAGAAGTTTGGATTACGTCGCGTCGTGACGTCCCACTCTTTTCTCACTCTTTATTTAAAAGAAAAATAGACTCTAATTTTCGGAAAGCGAGTGAAAAGGCGGGCATTACATGTACTCAGTTTGTCTGTAAGTAATAAACTTTTATAAGTTTGATAATATAAGTTTGTCATTATGTTGTTTTCTAATCATGTTGTTTCTTTTACAGAATATGTCTAATCGTCTTGCTTTGCTTAAGAAGCATTATGATGATGTTCAAACATTGAGAAAAATAGAAATTCTTCTTGAACACATGCGACAACACGCGAATATGCACTCATAGAAGTAACCCACGACATCAATGATATGAAAGACGAAGAATAATTTTAATTCAAGCATATGCTGTGTTCCAATTAGAAGTATTCAGGACATAATCAAATTACAAGAACATGGCTTTCTGAGATGCCTCCTCGTTCGTTAGGAGAGAAGAATTATTGCGTGATCTCAGGCGTCGTGAAAATCAGCTTAGAAGATTAGAAATGTTATCCGACAAATAGACGAAAAATATAGCTGCAGGAAGATATCTTGTTCCGCATACATCTATTAGGAGATCTATGTTAGTATCCTTGTGTAATCGTGTAAGAGAATATTGTAACCTTTTGAATGAAATTAGAATTATTATCTCGGGTTTAAATCTTTGCGAAGACCTTTAATAGTAAGATGAATTAAATCTATTGTCTAGGATCTGAAGTTTTTAACCTAGTTGATTATCCAATTCTCTTTAGAGCTTTTAGTTTCCTTCTTATTCTCCACTTTTGTGCCTTGTTTATTTTTCAAAAAGTGTGGTCGCGCTGTAAGTCCCACTTCTGGCGTGATCAGGCATTAAGGGCTGTAAATCGTTGATAGAACTTTTTTTGCTTTTAACGAGCCACTCAAATGGAAAATTCTAAGAGAAAAACAAAACTTTTTAAGAATTGGTTTAAGTCATTTCAACATCCTTCTAATAGGTCTACTTCATCTTCCTCATCTTACCAATCTGCTTTGTCCAGCTTTCCTCGTCCAGCATAGCTAAAGAAATGTAACGCCCCGCCCATTTCCACCCCTTCTGAAAATCAGAGTCTAAAAATTTCTTTTGAAAGAAACATAGAGTGAACAAAACGGGAGGCTCCACGACGCGAGTTAAGTTCAGACTACTCAAGTTGAACCTTAACTGGCCACCCATGTCTACATGGACTAGACCATGATAAATAAACACACATGGAACTAAAATAACTTGCGGACTAAACTAGTCTAATGCGGAAATAGAATGAATAGATGGCAATAACAGTCTCAACTAATACTTAACATAATCAACCATCCATAGTTAATAACCTAATCAAACCATAGCCATATTAACTTATTACATGTCTACAAACTATAATTCAAATGACAGTAATAAGAAGTTCAGTTCAACATTCAAGCGCTTAGGCTTGGCTCCCCTCCCGGTCATCGAATGGGTCTCCATTAAAATACTTCAAACCCTTTATGAAATCATGGAAACAATAACAAACCTAACCCATAAACTTAGTCCATTTATCCCAAAAACAGCCCCATGGGGTTCGGCCATGCACATGGCCGAACCCAATGGTTTCCCTTGATTTAATTGGTCCATCCTCTTCCCATGATTTGAATCAGTACTTAACCCTAACATTGACATGGTTCAGCCCATATTGGCCAACCAATAAAGCAAGTTAATCTTCATCAAATCACATAAAACACCATAATTATATGGTTTTTAACTCACCAAAATCATCAAATACTTTCATGGGGTTCGGCCATCCAGGTGGCCGAACCCTATGTCCATGTTTTCGTCCTCTTAAGCACGTTTTAAGTGTCATTTACACATATAAAAATCAGTACAATGTTCCATGTTTTTTACCCTTCAAAACCATCCAAATAAGTTTGTCACTTTGTCCAAATGACCATAACAATTCATGGGATTCGGCCATTCAAGATGGCCGATCCCAATGGTCCATTTCATCAATTTAAATCTATGATTTAGACCCATGATACCTTCAGTCCTTGATGTCATTCAAGTCCATGTTTTTAACCCTCTTCAAAACATGCATTTGAGTCTTAAAGAAACATCAAAAACAGTCCACCAACTTCATGGTTGTATATGTTTCAAAAACATCAAAACCAAACAATCATTTGCATGGGGTCGGCCTCCATGGTGGCCGAACTCTATGACCTTTGGTTTTGAATTTCTTAATCTTCATCTAGTCTAAATCAAACTTCCATATTTATGTTTTAACCTTTTTAAAACATACACTTTAAATCTAATAAAAACATCTAAAACAATCCCATACTTGTATGGTTTTAAATTCCAAAAACCATCCAAATCAAATCCACATTTTTCATGGGGTTTGGCCAACCAAGCTGGCCTAACCCAAGGCATATTTCTTATCCTTTTAAGCCATCTAATCCAAGGTTTAGACCCATGACAAATTCGGCCATACATGACAAATTATGTCATTCAATTTATAACTTCAAGCTCTTATTAAACTAAACACCTTATGTAAAAACTTACCAATTTCCTTGCTTCTTTCCCCGTTTCTTTTCTTTCCTTCTTCTTTAATCCCTTGCCAAAATGGTGCTGGATCAAATGGTGAAACACCAGCAGCTGGTTCAGCCAAGGAAATGCGTTTGAAGAGGGAGAGATAGATGAGAATTTCTTGGATTTTCAATGTGAAAATCGGCCAAGAATGGTAATCTTTCCCTTTTGTACATCAGCCCCATCTACCATTCATTTTCCCTCATTAAACTTTGCTAAAAACGATGGGATGTTGGGTGTCATCCAAGACACCCTTCAGCCAAACGTTGCATCTCTTCATATTTGACACATGCATCTCATGAGATGCATGATGCCGCCCAACCTTGTGTCCCTTGGCTTTGCCAAGGCACCTCTTCACTCTCAACGGCTGGGATTGATTCCCCAAGAGTTGTGTGTGATTAACAACACCTTTCCACTTCCTCTTGACTCACTTGACTCATGATATTTTTTATTCTAACTCAACTCATCCAACTCAACACATTTATGCACCAAGTTTGAGTCAACTCTTTTCTTAAATCAAACTCACTACAAATCAGTCCAACTCAGCTGAACTAACTCACACTTGAGTTCAATTGAGAGCCCACACGTCATCCGTGGTCAACTAGTCAACCCGACCCATTGGGTCCCCAATCAGCCCCTTGACCCATTTTGACAACATGACCAATAATGGGCTGATTTTGCCATTTCTATTGGTTTTCACTTGTGCATCAAGCCTACCCATTTTTGCTCCACTTGATTTCCAATTAATTTAGACTATCCCCATTAAATTTGGGCTTACACAATGGTCAAATCATCCATTATGACCCATTGGGTCCAATTGGGCCCTTGACCATTTAGCCATTTTCGATCCAATTGATGTACATTACCCATCCAATCAAATTAACATTTATAATGCTCATATGATCTTAATTTGAGCAATGGGCCCACCATTTCCTTATTTGACATCACCAAATAATTAATTTAACACATCAAGGGCATTTTCGTAATTATCCACTTCGTTGAGAAATTGAGGTGTTACAATATAACCCTCTTTTTAAAATTTTCGTCCCGAAAATCGAGCGAAGTAGGGTTCTCAAAGTAAATTACATAATAACTCAGGGTGCGCTGTTCTCATCTCCGATTCAAGTGCCCATGTGGCCTCTTCAACACCATGTCGGTCCCATACCACTTTTACGAACTGAATCGCTCTGTTTCGCAACACCTTTGTTCGGTCTCCACTATCCTGACCGGCTTCTCGACGTACGTCACGTCGCTTTGCACTTCAATATGGACATTCAAAACATGGGACATCCGGATTATACTTTCTTAGCATGACACATGAAACATCATGTAGGCTGCTAACGCGAAGGAAGTGCTAACTGGTAAGCCACATCCCCCCCTCCTTCTTATGATGGTAAACGGTCCCACATATCTTGGCGACAGCTTCCCCTTCTTTTCGAACTCATATGTCCCTTCCTGGCGAGACCTTTAGAAATACCATGTCCCCCACTTCAAACTCAAGAAATCTTCTTCTTTTGTCAGCATAATCTTCTGCGACTCTGTGCAGTCAATAAGTGTTGACGTATCAACTTAATCTGTGCGGTAGTCTCTGCAACTAGTTCCGGTCCAATCAATGCAGGCTTTCTAGCCTCTGTCCAACATACCGGTGACCTACACGGTCTACCATATAAAGCCTCGTAAGGAGCCATCTGAAGGCTTGCCTGATAGCTGTTATTATAGGAGAATTCTACCAGTGGTATGTGGTCCTCCCATCCACCCTTGAAATCTAACATGCATGCTCTCAGCATGTCTTCCAGGGTTTGTATCGTCCTTTCTGACTGTCCATCAGTCTGTGGATGGAAAGCGGTGCTAGTCAATAAGTCTGTCCCCATGGCTGACTGCATGCTTTGCCATACTCTGCCTGTAAACGGCCATCTCTGTCCGATACTATCGTTCGGGGAATGCCATGTAGCCGAATGATCTCTTTAACATACCGCCGGCCCATGTCTCAGATGAATCCGTCATCTTGATGGGATGAAATGTGCGGACTTGGTCAGTCGGTCTACCACGACCCATATGGCATCATTGCCCTTTGAAGACCTCGGTAACCCTGTTACAAAGTCCATGGAAATGTGTTCCCATTTCCATTCTGGCACTGATAAGGGTTTGAGTAACCCTGGTGGCTTTTGGCGTTCAGTCTTAACTTGCTGACAAGTTAAACAATGTGCCACGAACTCTGCCACATCCCTTTTTAGTCCATGCCACCAAATGCCTCTTTAGATCATGGTACATTTTGGTGCTGCCCAGATGGATAGAAAGCTTGGACTGATGTGCCTCAATCAGTAGCTCTTTCCTGCAACTCTTTGGCACATATATTTCTTCCCCGGAATAAAAGACCCTGTCCTGGTCTTAACTCCCATTCTGGCACAACGGTGCCAGTAGACATCTTGGCCCATATGTCCTCCACTTCCGGATCCATACGTTGTTCTTGTTCAATCTTGGTGACTATGTTGGATTGTATAACCAGATTGTATATGGTCCCCTGGTTGTTGTAATAGAGTTCAAATTCTCGGATGGTATTTAACATCTCCCATTCCGATCTGATCAAACATGCCACGATGCATGTGGTAAACGGCTGAGGGCATCCGCTACCTTGTTTGCCTTGCCTGGATGATATCTAAGCGCAAACTCATAATTCGCCAGATACTCCATCCATCTTCGTTGCCTGAGGTTGAGCTCCTTCTGATCAAAATATATTTTAAGCTCTTATGATCAGAAAATACCTCAAATTTCTCGCCGTAGAGGTAGTGTCTCCAACTCTTGAGGGAGAAAACCACTGCAGCTAATTCCAAATCATGTGTGGGGTAAAGACGTTCATGTATTTTTGACTGCCTTGAACCATACGCCACCACACAATTACTCTGACTGAGTGTACAACCCAGTCCCTCTCCCGGCATCGCAATATACCTCGTAACACTTGCCGCTTACCGGCAAAACTAAATAGGGCAGTGGTAAGTCTTGTCTTCAGCTCTTCAAACCTTTGATTACATAGATCTGTCCACTCGTACTTGACCCCTTTTGTGTGAGTCGAGTCAATGGAGATGCTATTTTTGCAAAATCCATGATAAATCTTCTATAAACCAGCCAATCCCAAGAAACTACGAATTTCAGTTACATTCTTGGGTGCTTTCTAATCTTTCACTGTTGCCACCTTAGCCGGATCCACGGCTATACCTCCCTCAGATATAACATGTCCCAAGAAATTTACTTGAGATAGCCAGAACTCCACTTACTGGCTTTGGCATACAGCTTATTCTGCCTCAAAGTATTCAAAACTATCCGTAAGTGCTCTGCATGTTCTTCCTGACTCTTGGAATATATCAAATATCGTCAATGAATACGATTACAAACTGGTCCAGATACGGACGGAAAATTCTGTTCATTAAATCCATGAACACCACCGGTGCATTTGTGAGTCCAAATGGCATGACTACAAACTCGTATAGTCCTACACGTCCGGAAGGCTGTCTTCTCTATATCTTCCTCCCTAACCCGTATTTGATGATAACTAGACATCAAATCAATCTTTGAAAAATGGCTGGAACCCTTCAATTGATCGAATAAATCATCAATCCTGGGTAGAGGGTACTTGTTCCGGACTGTCAGCTGATTCCTTCCGGTAGTCCACGCACATCCGAAGTGAAGCATCCTTCTTCTTCACAAACAGCACTGGTGCTCCCCATGATGATGAACTGTTCCGAATGCAACCCAGCCTAAAGTTCATCAATCTGTTTCTTTAGCTCTGACATCTCTGCTGGTGCCATCCTAGTGTGGTACGACATTGGTACTGTGCCAGGGTACAACTTGATTTCAAAGTTAATCTCCCTCATAGGTGGTAAACCAAGGAGTTCCTTTGGAAATACATCTGCAAATTCTTGTACAATTGCCGGAAGTTCAGTAACTGGAGCTTTATTTATGGTGATATATTCAATACCACGTGGTTTAACCCTTCCTGCAATCAACTCTATTTATCTGCCCGAACTACGCATTGTTTGCCCTCGAGTGACATAATGTCACTCTTCGACGATAACAGTCGATGTTGGCATGAAACTTAGCCAACCAATCCATGCCGAATTTTATCATACTCAGACATGTCAAGCACCAGATAATTGAACTCAAATCTGAGTCCAGCTAATTCAGTGTTAACCGCCTTACATATAAGTCCCTGCCGAGTCTCCGACAGGGGACACAATTGTGAGTGTTTTGGCTAATCTTTGAACTAGAGTACCAGTAGCAGTAATAAATGATGCAGCTATGAAGGAGTGTGATGCTCCAGAATCAAATAGTGCATATGCATAAGAACTACTCACTACCGCCATACCTGTATCACCGCATGATCTTCTTCTTCTGGAGAAGTTAGAGTAAATAATCGTCCCGCTCCAGTAGGGTTAGACCCTCGACCTTCCTACTTTGCATTCTGCCTCCTCTGGAGTTTACCGGTCTAACTGGAGGACGAAATGATCCTCTGGAGTATGACAGCCTATTGAGTTTTGGGCAGTCCTTTTTGAAGTGACCTGGTTGATCACAGTGATAGCAGGTGTTCACTCCTCTAGATGCTTGAGTGACTGCTACAGATTGGGAGGGCTGATTGGGACGAAAGCCCCCAGTTGATCCAATAGACGGCAAGGGTCTGCTGAAGTTCGATCTGAACTTCTTGTTGGGTTGATACGCACCCCTCCCACTAAGGCTTGGTGGTTGTCCACTCTTGCAAATGCCGCCAATTCTTGTTCCACAATGGTAGCCCTGCTGACCACTTCTGCCAGCGTGCTGCTTTGAACACGGTTACCCTGGCCCTAATGTTTGGCCGTAACCCACGCTCGAACTTGCGAGCCCTCCGATATTCCGTGTCCACAACATAGAAAGCATAAATTGACAGGCCGAGAAATTCTTGGTGATACTCAGCCACCGTCATCGAGCCTTGTACTAATGTCATAAAGGCCTAAATCCGACGTTCCCTCTTTCCTCCGGGAAATCACTCTAAGAATATCGCTGAGAATTGCTCCCAGGTCACAGCAATTCTTTCTCCTTCTGGCACAAGTGCCTCTGTTTCTCCACTACTTTCCACCATTTAGCAGCGTCATCTATTAGCTGTGACGTGGCCAATAGAATTTTGTGAGCATGACTCTTGATATTTAAAAGAGTCAGTATGTGGGAGATCTTTTCCAACCAGTTCTCCGCCCCGACAGGCCCTTTTGCCCTTGAAGTAAGGTGGGCGCTGTTGTTGAAAATCTCTGACCATGTTACGGTCATTAGTCTCACTCGTGCTTCCACCTTCCATTCATATGTTGTTGGAGGAGAAGTGACTACTGCCTGTACCAAGCTCTGTAGTACATGCGGTACATGTGGTATAGTCACGTCACTGTTGCTGTTCCTTCTCTTCCCGTCGATATGAAGAGTCATTACCTTCCTCTTCGTACCGTCGATATGTAGGTCACTATCCTCATCCTTTCGCCGAGAATGATGTGATTCTTCCTCATTGCGTGATCTTTCATGAACTGATCTCTCCTCGTCATGAACTGACTGTTCCTTGTCATGTACCGATTGCACCTTCTTATGTACAATTTTCTCACGTTGAGTATCACTTTCCCTTGCGGCGTGATTATTAACACTTCCTCCTTCTTTTACCATCTTGTCGCGTCCTTCTCTTTGATGCCCCTTCACCTACTCGATTTGTAATACTTTTTCTTTTCCCTTTTGATTCTTTAAATCTTTTTTGGGGCGCCATTTCTTCCTATTCATGGAAACATCATAAGCTTAATTTCCATCAAAACTATATTAAATGCCATAAATCCTCATTAAAATCATAAAATCGCATACTTTATATAAACATACTTCATCCTTGTACAAAGGTGTGTAGGGTGAAACAAATCCTATAAAGAACAAAATGCACCCTTACAAAACCCTCTTTTTAATACCCTTCATATTACTTCCTAGCCTAGTCTTCCGTAGAAGATCCTGCATCATCAGCGAACTTGAAACGGTTATCAACACGTCATCACCTGTGCCCCAATACTTCACATGTCGTGCAGGGTATTAACCCATGTCCTCCGATATCAGGACAATTAGTCCTCGCCTCTCCATGCCCATGCAGTCCACAGAATGGGCAGACAATGCCTAAAGGGTGAGGACAGTACATACAGTTGTGCCCGTCTTGATTGCACAACTCACATGTATCGTAGGGATCTATCTCCCCAAGCGATTCCAATATCATAGGAACATCTGCCATAGGATCCTCCAGAAAAGGTGCTAGATCCTCTTCTTCTTCCTCAGGAGGTCCCATTAACCAAGGAATATCTTCCATAAGATACTCGTAATGGTGCTAGGTTCACCTCCTCCAATAGTGCTAAGTTCCATCCCTCGTCCTCGGGAGGCCCCTCTTGAAGGTCCACATTGACTTCCATGCTGATATGTTGGAAGTCATACCAAATCTACTAGACAACTAGGTGTCCCTTTATCCCATAACTGTGTATTCCTCGTTGCTTGACATATCTGTGCCACAACAGTTAAAACACAAGAATATTCAACAACATTCTAAATAAACCACTATTGGTTTTTAGGGAATTTGATCATGCATAATCATGTACTTTGTTTGGGAAGATTACCAAATCATCACTCTTTGTTTCTTTCGTTTCTGAGGAAAGCTCTAAATTCCTGTTGTTTGCTTCTCAATGGGGGATATCAGGGGAGTACATCCTACTTTACTATGTTTGATATGTCCAATTATGACTGTACTTTACTTTGCTATCTTTCATTGTCGTTCTCAGATTGATTGTTCAGTTTGAGTCACTCGAAGTAAATTAATCCGGCCCCCAGTCAGCGGACTCCGAAGAGTCTGTCAGTTGGGATTCTTATCCGTCAGTGAGACATGAAACCGTCTTAATCTTACTTCGATGATTCAACTTCCCATTTCGCTCTGATACCAACTGTAACGCCCCGCCATTTCCACCCTTTCCGAAAATCAGAGTCTAAAAATTTCTTTTGAAAGAAACATAGAGTGAACAAGAATGGGAGGCGCACGACGCGAGTTAAGTTCAGACTACTCAAGTCTGAACCTTAACTGGCCACCCATGTGTACATGATTAGACCATGATAAATAAAACACACATGGAACTAATAATAACTTGCGGAATAACTAGTCTAACTGCGGAAATAGAATGAATAGATAGCAAGTAACAGTCTCAACTAATACTTAACATAAATCACCATCCATAGTTAATAACCTAATCAAACCATAGCCAAGTATTAACTTATTACAGTGACCAAAACTTAATTCAAATGACAGTAATAAGAAGTCCAGTTCAACATTCAAGCTCCTAGGCTTGGCTCCCCTCCCGGTCATCGAATGGTTCTCCATTAAAATACTTCAAACCCTTTATGAAATCATGGAAACAATAACAAACCTAACCCATAAACTTAGTCCATTTATCCCAAAACAGCCCCATGGGGTTCGACCATGCACATGGCCCCAATGGTTCCCTTGATTTAATTGGTCCATCCTCTTCCCATGATTGAATCAGTAACTTAACCCTAAACATTGACATGGTTCAGCCCTATATTGCGCCACCCAATAAAAGCAAGTTAATCTTCATAAATCACCTAAAACACCATAATTTATATGGTTTTTAACTCACCAAAATCATCAAATACTTTCATGGGTTCGGCCATCCAAGGTTGGCCGAACCCTATGTCCATGTTTTTCGTCCTCTTAAGCATGTTTTAAGTGTCATTTACACATTAAAAATCAGTACAATGTTACCATGTTTTACCCTTCAAAACCATCCAATAAGTTTGTCAACTTTGTCCAAATGACCATAACAATTCATGGGATTCGGCCATTCAAGATGGCCGATCCCAATGGTCCCTTTCATCAATTTAAATCTATGATTTAGACCCATGATACCTTCAGTCCCTTGATGTCATTCAAGTCCATGTTTTTAACCCTCTCAAAACATGCATTTGAGTCTTAAAGAAACATCAAAACAGTCCACCAACTTCATGGTTTATATGTTCAAAAACATCAAAACCAAACAATCATTTGCATGGGGTTCGGCCCTCCATGGTGGCCGAACTCTATGACCTTTGGTTTTTGAATTTCTTAATCATTAATCTAGGTCTAAATCAAACTTCCATATTTATGTTTTAACCTTTTTAAACATACACTTTAAATCTAATAAAACATCTAAAAACAATCCATACTTGTATGGTTTTAAATTCCAAAAACCATCCAAATCAAATCCACATTTTTCATGGGTGTTCGGCCAACCAAGCTGGCCGAACCCAATGGCACATTTTCTTATCCTTTTAAGCCATCTAATCCAAGGTTAGACCCTGACAATTCGGCCATACATGACCAAATTATGTCATTCAAATTTATAACTTCAAGCTATTTATTAAACTAACACTTATGTAAAACTTACCAATTTCCTTGCTTCTTTCCCCTTGTTTCTTTTCTTTCCTTCTTCTTTAATCCCTTGCTGAAATGGTGCTGGATCAAATGGTGAAACACCAGCAGCTGGTTCAGCCAAGGAAATGCGTTTGAAAGAGGGAGAGATAGATGAGAATTTCTTGGATTTTCAATGTGAAAATCGGCCAAGAATGGTAATCTTTCCCTTTTGTACATCAGCCCATCTACCATTCATTTTCCCTCATTAAACTTTGCTAAAACGATGGGATGTTGGGTGTCATCCAAGACACCTCTTCACCCAAACGTTGCATCTCTTCATATTTGACACATGCATCTCATGAGATGCATGATACCGCCCAACCTTGGTGTCCCTTAGCTTTGCCAAGGCACCTCTTCACTCTCAACGGCTGGGATTGATTCCCCAAGAGTTGTGTGTGATTAACAACACCTTTCCACTTCCTCTTGACTCACTTGACTCATGATATTTTTATTCTAACTCAACACATTTAATGCACCAAGTTTGAGTCAACTCTTTTCTTAAATCAAATTCACTCCAAATCAGTCCAACTCAAGCTGAACTACTCACACTTGAGTTCAATTGAGGGCCCACACGGTCATCCGTGGTCAACCTAGTCAACCCGACCCATTGGGTCCCCAATCAGCCCCTTGACCATTTTGACAACATGACCAATTAATGGGCTGATTTTTGCCATTTCTAAATGGTTTTCACTTGTGCATCAAGCCTACCCGTTTTTGCTCCACTTGATTTTCCAATCAATTTAGACTATCCCCATTAAATTTGGGCTTGCACAATGGTCAAATCATCCATTATGACCCACTGGGTCCAATTGGGCCCCTTGACCCATTTAGCCATTTTCGAACCTATTGATGTACATTACCCATCCAATCAAACTTAACATTTATAATGTGCTCATATGATGTTAATTTGAGCAATGGGCCCCACCATTTCCTTATTTGACATCACCAAATAATTAATTTAACACATCAGGGGCATTTTCGTAATTATCCACTTCGTTGAGAAATTGAGGTGTTACAAGAAAATCCATAAAATATAAAAAATTCTGAAGAAAAGGTGTATGAAAACTTTGACCAAGCCATATCCAATTGGAAGATGCCAGCCTTGCCTGTAACAAAAATATATAGTAATGGCACATTTGAAGAACAAAATGATTATCACATTAAAACCGTTGAGAAAACTGTTTTCCTCTCTAGAGGAAAACAAACAATCAAAATCCTTGAAAGAAGAATTATTAAACAAATCAAGACCAAATACAACTACCTACACATAGGATTAATTCAGGTAGGAATCAAACCACTAATTCGATTAGGATTAAAGTTTTTGTATGTGCTTATGTGCGAGATCAGAGACATGACGAGTTTGATGACTCTCTGTATGCCATGGTGGAATCAAGTCTCTGTCATGGACCTGTTTATTTTAATTGTTTCCCAAACATCACAGTTGATGCTCATGATGACGATGTCCTTGATTGTGCAACCAATGGATTCCAAAGTAAAGGATTAAAGATGAGTCCAAGAAGTAAAACTGTTGCTATAGTCTATCGGATATTCTAGAAATCCATGATCTCAATCTTCCCCATGATAGCCTATAGAGATAAGGTTGATAAGGAGAAAACCACAGTCCTCATGGAAACAAACTTTAATAATAATGTGTTTATCCCAAAAGTTATCAGCTTGGAAGAAGTTGTTCTCCCCGAAAATTGGCAAATAGAAGACGTCACCCCAATAGTAAATGAAATAACAGATGATTTACAAAGCATAGTCAAATACCAAATGGTAGTGTTGAAGTCAATTTTAGAAGAAAAATGGAAAAAGCTAGAAGAAGCTTTGCCAGCTACACAGAAGGAAAAAGAAGTTTTAACTTGAAGAAGTCGATGATGATAAAAAAGTAGTGAAAAGGAAGAAATGGATCAAAAGATTTTTAGAAATAAAGAAAGTGGAATTGAACACCCTGTATACAAAAGAACTTCATCAGAAAGAACCTACAACCCCAGTGAGAATGATTTCCTCCATGGAGTCATAAGAATGATTAGTATTCAAAAGCCACAGGAGGAACCTGTCAAAAAAATTGAAATAGATAAGCCATATCTAAGAGAAAATCTGAAAATCACCCTTTGAAAGAATGGTTCTTCAAGAAATTTAACCTAGAAGAAAAAGAAAAAATGAGAGAATTATGGTATTACCAATGGAAGAAGAAGAAGAAATATACCTTTCTTTGATTGGTTTATGGAATATTTTAAGAAAGGGAAGGTTAAAGAGAAAGAAAACCAAAGTCCAAAACACATAAGAGTTATAAGAAGAACGTCTAGGACATGGAAAGACATTGAAGGAAAAGAAATCCAAAAATCTCACCCTCCATGGAAAAAACTTGATATTTCTGCATCAAAAGAAACTAAGAATTATGCTATGCCTATCAAAGATGGGTGTATATTTGAATCAAAAACTAAAATAAATGGTATTGACGTAGCAAAAAGCCTTGGAGATATAATTGAACAAAATAATTATACCAATCTATCCTTATTAACCATTGGAGAACAAACAGATAGGATAAAAAAAATAATTAGAGCAAAACCAAAATTCAATAAAGGAAAAGAAGAAAGTTCAGAAGAAATCCCTACAAATGCGATAAATGTTCCTAGAAAATTGCCATCAGGAATTATGTTGCAAGAAGGACCGTTTAAAATGACAGATGAAATGCAAAAAGAATTAGCTACTAGAATGGAGAGCCTCAATGTTGGAGGAAAAGGATTTAATATCCTCAGAGTCTCTGCAGCAGAGAATTTGCTAGTAAATCGCCTAAAGAAATGGAATCCCCAGGCTGAATTGCCGACAACAAAGAATTATTATTCCAGACCAACTCTTGTAGATCTGCAACTTGAAGAAGCCCCATATACGTATACTCATGACCTATCATATTCGGGAAATTCCTTATATGAATGGAATCTAGATGGACTAACTGAATATCAAATAATCCAAATGGTCCATAGTATGCTGATATATTCTAATGCTTATGAAGTTAGGGGAAACACTCCGAGAAACATCTTTCTCAAGATAACCACCTCTTTCAATGGGATATTAAGAGGATGGTGGAATTATGGATTATCTGGAGACAAAGACTTGAAATTGAAAATGCTGTAAAACTAGATGAATATGGAAGAATTATATACAGAGATAAAATCACAGGAAATTTAGTAGATCCCAATATCAAACTTGAAGCAGGCACTAGTCAAATCCCTGAAAATTATGAAACACAATCTGATTGTGTCAATGTCCTACTTTTATGCATCCTCAATGAATTCACTGGAGGAATTGCTCTAATTAACGAGAAAAATATGTAGCAATTACATCGTCTAAGATGTAGAACCTTGGGAGAATTTTGTTGGTATAAAGACGTATTTTTATCAAAGGTGTACCAACTAAATGATTGTAATTCTGATATTTGGAAAGAAATGTTCATTTCAGGATTACCACCCTTGTTTGCTGAAAAGGTGCGTAACTCCTTGAGAGAAGAAATGCATGGTACTATTAATTACAACATGCTGACATTCGGAGGAATTATACAAAGGATTAATAAGGTCAGCATTGCACTCTGTACTGACTGAAAGATCAGTAAACAAGCTGAAAAAATGAGAAAATACGCTGGAGATAGAGAATTAGGAGATTTCTGTTTCCAATTTGGTTTGGACCAAACACTAGACTCAAAAAGAAAACCTTCGCATTCTAGGTTTATCCCTGAAAGAAGAAATAAAATGATGAAGATATACAAATATAGCCGATCCAAGAGTCAATTCTTAAAGAAAACTTATGATACTCTTTATTCAAAAGAAAATCTAAAAAATATCCTAAAATAGAAAGCCCAACTGGAAAAATACCTACTTGCTATACTTGTGGAAAAAAGGGTCATTATTCAAACAAATGTTTCAAAAAGGAAAAATATCCTAAGAAGAAACTGAGAAAAATTACTAAAGAGGATGATGAAGAAATTTCTGATAGAGAAGACTCTGAATTACATTCCCAAGAAGAACATGAGTCTAGCTCATCAACTGATGAATCCAGTGTTGAAGAAAATGTTCCTCATCTTCAACTCATTAAACAATTTCAAGCATGTACATGTAACTCTGATAATGATGGTACCGAGGAAGAATGGTCATTACCCTCTGATGAGGATCTTGGTATTCATATTCGTGTCCTTATTGCCCCTCAAAAATTGCTCCTTGAAATGATTGATAATATCCCTGATCCAGAGAAAAAGGTTCAATTTTTAAATCAAATTTCAAAACTGGGAGGGGAAGAAGAAGGAGAGAGTTCACAACACAAAAATGATGAATCTCCATATTACCCAAAAAAGGCGAAAGAAACATTTCATACGCCAACTTATTCCTTAATAGACCTCATGGATAGAGTGAAAAAATCCATACTATAAACAAACCATTAACTCTTGGAGATCTACAAAGAGAATTAAATGACCAAAAAAGAGAGATCAGAGAGTTAAGATTAGAATTAACCAAAAGGCAAAATGAGCTTGATGAGAGAGTTACCTTACTAAAAAATGATGGTGCTTTCGGAGAATACAATGAAGAAAAATTTGTCCAAAGAATTAAGGGAGAAATTAGCAGAGTCTCTACTGGAGTAATCCCTACGAAATGCATCTATCAACAGTGGAGAGTCCAGGTGAAAATAAAAATAAAAAATTTTGAGAAAATTGTTAACGCCATTATTGACACTGGAGCAGATTTGAATGTCATTAGATTGGGAATTGTTCCTATTGAATTTACAAGTAAGTCAAAACAATTTGTAACTGCCGCCAACGGAACAAGTATTTCCATAGAAACAAAAATTCCAAATGTTCATGTTTGCTTCCAGGGAGTCTGTGTTACTTCACCCTTTATTATTTCAGAAGATATTGTTAATGATGTACTCCTTGGATCCACGTTTATCCTTTTAATCCAACCTTTTTCAGTAAGCACTAAGGGATTCTCTACAAATATCAAAGGCATAGATGTAAATCTTGATTTCATAGATGATCCCTGTGAAACAAAGATCCAAAAGATAAACCAAATCATAGCCACCAAAGAAAATTATGTAAATGGACTAAAAAGTGAAATAAAAATTGCCCAAATTACAAAAATTTTGGAGAAAAAAGAGTTTAAAGAAAAAATAGAAAATCTCACAAAGCAATTTGAAGATGAATGTTGCTCTGAATTACCCTCTGCATTCTGGAATAGAAAGAGGCATAGTGTAAGTCTACCATACATTAAAGGATTTGATGAAAAAGATATTCCTACAAAAGCCCGTCCATCCCAAATGGATGTAAAACATTTAAAACTTTGTCAAGAAGAAATAAGTAATTTATTAAAAAAAGGATTGATCAGAAAAAACAAATCTCCTTGGAGCTGTACGGCATTCTATGTTGAAAAAGCCGTTGAAATTGAAAGAAGAGTTCTAAGATTGGTTATCAATTATAAGCCTTTAAACAAAGTATTGCAATCTATTAGGTATCCCCTGCCTAATACGCAAGACTTGCTTAATGGGCTAAATAATGCCAAAATATGTTCAAAATTCGACTTAAAATCAGGATTTTGGCAAATTCAGATAAAAGAAGAAGATAGATATAAAACTGCATTTGCAGTCCCCATGGGACATTATGAATGGAATGTTATGCCCTTTGGATTAAAAAATACCCTATCTGAATTTCAAAATATCATGAATAATATCTTTTCATCCTACACCCAGTTTACCATTGTTTACATAGATGACATTCTTATCTTTTCAGAATCAGTGGATCAACATTGGAAACATTTGAATATATTCAAAAGAATTATAAAAGAAAATGTTCTAGTCTTGTACAAAAGGAAAATGAACTTGTTCCAACAGAAAATCAGATTCCTAGGATTTGACATTGAAGCCAGAAAAATTACTCCTACCAGCAGAGTAATTCCATTTGCTGATAAATTCCTAGATGAAATCAAAGACAAAAATATGTTACAAAGATTTCTTGGATGTTTAAATTATGTAGCCTTCTTCTATCAAGACTTGGCAAAAGATGGAAAACCCTAAAGAATGGACTTCAAATCACACCAATGCTATAAAAAAAATAAAAGAAAGAGTTAAAAATCCTCCTTGCAGATGTTTATCTGATCCAAAAGCTTTCAAAATAGTACAAACAGATGCTTCAGATATCGGTTATGGAGGAACCCTTTTACAACAAAAAGATTCAAAAGAAGAATTAATAAGATTCAATTATGGTCTTTGGAATGAAGCTCAAAAGAAATATTCAACCATCAAAAAGGAAGTTCTTGCCATTGTTCTTTGTGTAACAAAATTCCAACATGTTTTATTAAACAAAGAATTTCTCATCAGAGTAGACGCCAAGGCTGCAAAAGAAATTCTAGAAAAGGATGTGAAAAATCTTGTTTCAAAACAAATATTTGCCAGATGGCAAGCCATTTTATCCGTCTTTGAATTCAAAATTGAATTTATCAATGGAAATTCTAACTCTCTCCCTAACTTTCTTACTAGAGAATTTCTTCAGGGAAGACAAAATGGCAAATAGCTCTTCTCCATTTCAGAAGAAAAGAAAAGAGAAATTGGCAGATGAAGAAGAAAGCCAAAAGGGTTTTACTCCAACAAAAGACCCTAGTCAATCAGAATTATATCTTTACACTGGTAATAGAACTCTTGTTACTTCAGATTATCTTATGGAAGAAAGATCTGTTGAAGATAATGTATATTTTCTCTTTGGAAAGGGACTTCATTATTATTCCCCGGACAAGAGAAAAACCCGTGAATGGTATCTCAATATTTTACATTAGACGAAAAGCGTCCTAATCTTCCACAACAAAAATGCAAATGGTATCATCACCTATTCAAAGTTCACTATTCTTAAAATCCTCACTGAGGAAGATTGGGATGGTCCTCTTTACATGACAAGACCAGTCCAGTTCTATAATTCGACTGAGTTCTTTAATTATTGGGATTATATTGATACATGGAAATTTGCGTTAATGTGGCAAAATCGTCAGTATAGTCATTCTTGTTTTATTAGATTCAAAGAAGAAAGTCCTGATGTCAATCCTATTCACTGCAATTTCCCATCTTGGTTTTTCTTCACTTGGTGGTCTCATTTTGGTGCTTCCCGGAAAATCCTTCCTGATAATTTTCGTTATCTATTTATTAAATTTGGCCAAGTTGAAGAAAATGTCTCTTGTGATATGATTAATGTTCTTCATTTCTTTTCAAAGTTCCATATTCCATACATTCTCCAATGGAAATTTGAGGTGAAAAAAGATTTATATGGTCACACTTGTCTTTTTCAAACTATGTACCAAAAATGGTGGCCTAAAATATAGAATGATACTTATGAGAGAATTTTGAATCAAATCTCTCCTCCTGAAAAGACTAATGATCCTCTTTCAGATGAAAAACCTCTTGAGAATGAAACGGTCATGGCTGATCTCTTAGCCAAGAAAATTGCTAAAGAAATTGCTCGTGAAAAATCCCCTGATCCTATGGATATGTCTGTTGAATCTGTTAATTTTGAAGAAAAGATTAAACAGATATTAGAAGAATATCTTCCAAAGAAGAAAAATGATGATCATGATTGGGATTCTATTCATGATCTAGACGAAAATTTTGATGATGAAGTTGTGCCCCTTGAGAATCTCCATCATCACTAGGATCCTGACTCTCATGTTAACCCTGACGGATCTGTTACTGAATACCTTAGTGGTAGAAATTTCTGGTATTCTTCAGCTAAGGACAAAGGAAAAGAAAAGGAAAAGGAATCTCGGTTGGCTGAATTATTCTGCATGAACTCTGCAAAAAGCAAAAAATTTGATGATGAAAAAGAAGATTTGATGCGATCCTTATCTTATTGGTATCAGAGCCATTGGACTTATCTCTTTAGGTGGGGGTATGCTGCCAGATGTCTTAGAATTATCAAAAGAAGATAAAGTTGTTCTTAGTGTGCATCCCATTTGGTCAAAAGATGCTTCACTTATTGTATCTTTTTACTGTGTCTCCAAGTGGGGAATCTCTTTTTGTAAAGTTGGTTTGGAAGGTTGTGTCTGCAAAAAGTCCTTTTACTTTGTGTGTTGTGCTCTCTTGGTCGGAAGAGAGTTTATCCATTGTGCCCTTGCTCCATCTTTATAAGGAGATCTGTGTGTTCATTTTAGATCATCGACATTTGAAATCAAAATATAGACGCTGTAAGTGTGAGCTTGTAAGTCTGAAGTGTGCTAAAGCTTGGAGTCCTGTACTCAGTCTGTAAGTAATAAAACTTTTATGAGTTTGATAATATAAGTTTGTTATTATGTTTTTTTCTAATCATGTTGTTTCTTTTATAGAATATGTCTAATCGTCTTGTTTTGCTTAAGAAGTATTATGATGATATTCGAACATTGAGAAAAATAAAAATCCTTCTTGAACATATACGACAACACCTGCAAATATGCACTCATAGAAATAACCCACGACATCAACGATATGAAAGGCGAAGAATAATTTTAATTCAAGCATATGATGTGTTCCAATTAGAAGTATTCAAGACAGAATCAAAATTACAAGCAATGACTTTCTGGGATGCCTCCTCATTCTGTTAGGAGAGAAGAATTATTTCTTGATTCAGGCGTCGTGAAAATCAGCTTAGAAGATTAGAAAATGCTATCCGACAAATAGACGAAAAATATAGCTGCAGGAAGATATCTTGTTATCCGCATACATACTATTAGGAGATCTATGTTAGTATCTTTGTGTAATCGTGTAAGAGAATATTGTAACCTTTTGCCAAAACCTTTAATAGTAAGATGAATTAAATCTATTGTCTAGGATCTGAAGTGTTTTAACCTAGTTGATTTATCCAATTCTCTTTAGAGCTTTTATTTTCCTTCTTATTCTCCATTTTTGTGCCTTGTTTATTTTTCAAAAAGTGTGGTCGCACTGTAAGTCCCACTTCTGGCCGTGATCAGGCATTAAGGGCTGTAAATCGTTGATAGAACTTTTTCTGCTTTTAACGAGACACTCAAATGGAAAATTCTAAGGGAAAAACAAAACTTTTTAAGAATTGGTTTAAGTCATTTCAGCATCCTTCTAGTAGGTCTACTTCATCTTCCTCATCTTACCAATCTGCTTTGTCCAGCTTTCCTCATCCCAATATAGCTAAAGAAAATCCATAAAATATAAAAAATTCTGAAGAAAAGGTGTATGAAAACTTTGACCAAGCCATATCCAATTGGAAGATGCCAGCCTTGCCTGTAACAAAAATATATAGTAATGGCACATTTGAAGAACAAAATGATTATCACATTAAAACCATTGAGAAAACTGTTTTCCTCTTTAGAGGAAACAAACAATCAAAATCCTTGAAAGAAGAATTATTAAACAAATCAGGACCAAATACAACTACCTACACATAGGATTAATTCAGGTAGGAATCAAACCACTATTTCGATTAGGATTAAATGTTTCTGTATGTGCTTATGTGCGAGATCAGAGACATGACGAGTTTGATGACTCTCTGTATGCCATGGTGGAATCAAATCTCTGTCATGGACCTGTTTATTTTAATTGTTTCCCAAACATCACAGTTGATGCTCATGATGACGATGTCCTTGATTGTGCAACCATTGGATTCCAAAGTAAAGGATTAAAGATGAGTCCAAGACGTAAAATTGTTGCTATAGTCTATCGGATATTCTAAAAATCCATGATCTCAATCTTCCCCATGATAGCCTATAGAGATAAGGTTGATAAGGAGAAAACCACAGTCCTCATGGAAACAAACTTTAATAATAATGTGTTTATCCCAAAAGTTATCAGCTGGGAAGAAGTTGTTCTCCCAGGAAATTGGCAAATAGAAGATGTTATGCCAAGAGTAAATGAAATAACAGATGATTTGCAAAGCATAGTCAAATTACCAAATGGATGCATAAAAGTAGGACACTGACACAATCAAATTGTGTTTCATAATTTTCAGGGATTTGACTAGTGCCTGCTTCAAGTTTGATATTGGGATCTACTAAATTTCCTGTGGTTTTATCTCTGTATATAATTCTTCCATATTCATCTAGTTTGACATCATTTTCAATTTCAAGTCTTTGGGCTCCAAATAATCCATAATTCCACCATCCTCTTAATATCCCATTGAAAGAGGTGGTTATCATGAGAAAGATGTTTCTTGGAGTGTTTCCCCTAACTTCACAAGCATTAGAATATATCAGCATACTATGGACCATTTGGATTATTTGATATTCGGTTAATCCATCTAATTTCCATTCATGTAAGGAATTTCCCGAATATGATAGGTCCTGAGTATACTTATTTGGGGCTTCTTCAAGTTGCAGATCTACAGGAGTTCGTCTGGAATAATAATTCTTTGTTGTAGGTAATTCTGCTTGGGGATTCCATTTCTTTAAGCGGTTTATTAGCAAGTTTTCTGACGCAGAGACTCTGAGGATGCTAAATCATTTTCCCCCAACATTGAGACTTTCCATTCTAGTAGTTAATTCTTTTTGCATGTCATCTGTCATTTAAATGGTCCTTCTTGCAAAACAATTCCTGATGGCAATTTTCTAGGAACATATATCGCATTTGCAGGGATTTCTTCTGAACTTTCTTCTTTTCCTTTACTGAATTCTTGTTTGCTCTAATTGTTCTTTCTATCCTATCTGTTTGTTCTCCAATGGTTAATAAGGATAGATTGGTATAAATCTAGCAGATTTAAGAGTCATTTTTCAAAGAAAAATTATGATGCACCTTTATTCAAAAGAAAATCCAAAAAATACCCAAAGAAGGAAAATGTAACAGGAAAGATACCTACTTGTTATACTTGTGGAAAAAAGGGTCATTATTCAAACAAATGTTTCAAAAGGGAAAATATCCTAAAAAGAAACTTGAAAGGATTACTAAAGAAGATGATGAAGAAATTTCTAATAAAGAAGAATCTGAATTAAGTTCCCAAGAAGATTATGAATCTGGTTCATCAACTGATGAATCCAGTTTTGAAGAAAATATTCCTAACCTTCAACTCATCAAACAAGTCCAAGCATGTACATGTAATTCTGATAATGATGGTACTGAGGAAGAATGGTCATTACCGACTGATGAGGATCTTGGAATTCATATTCGTGTCCTTACTGCCCCTCAAAAATTACTCCTTGAAATGATTGATAACATCCCTGATCCAGAGAAAAAAGTTCAATTTTTAAATCAAATTTCAAAATTGGGAGGGGAAGAAGAAGGAGAAAGTTCACAACCAAAAAATGATGAAACCCCATATTATCCAAAAAGGACAACAGAAACATTTCATACGCCAACTTATTCCTTAATTGACCTTATGAATAGAGCTGAAAAAATCCATACTATAAACAAACCATTAACTCTTGGAGATCTACAAAGAGAATTAAATGATCAAAAAAGAGAAATCAGAGAGTTAAGATTAGAATGAACCAAAAGGCAAAATGACCTTGATGAAAGAGTCACCTTACTATAAAATGATGGTGCTTTTGGAGAATACAATGAAGAAAAATTTGTCCAAAGAATTAAAGGAGTGGATAGTCCAGGTGAAAATAAAAATAAAAGATTTTGAGAAAATTGTTAATGCCATTATTGACACTGGAGCAGACTTATATGTCATTAGATTGGGAATCGTCCCTATTGAATTTACAAGTGAGTCAAAACAATTTGTATCTACTGCCAATGGAACAAGTACTTCTATAGAAAGAAAAATTCCAAATGTTCATGTTTGCTTCCAAGGAATCTGTGTTACTTCACCATTTATTATTTCAGAAGATATTGTTAATGATGTACTCCTTGGATCCCCGTTTATTCTTTTAATCCAACCTTTTCAGTAAACACCAGGGGAATCTCTACAGATATCAAAGGCATAAATGTAAATCTTGATTTCATAGATGATCCCTGTGAAACAAAAATTCAAAAGATAAATCGAATTATTGCTACCAAAGAAAATTATGTAAATGGATTAAAAGGTGAAATAAAAATTGCACAAATTACAAAAATTTTAAAGAAAAAAGAGTTTAAAGAAAAAATAGAAAATCTCACAAAGCAATTTGAAGATGAATGTTGCTCTGAATTACCTTCTACATTTTGGAATAGAAAAAGGCATATTGTAAGTCTATACCGTACATTAAAGGGTTTGGTGGGGGTATATTGCCAGATGTCATATTAGAATGAAAAGTTGCTAAAAAAGATGGTGTTGCTTTTTTTGGTGGGGGTATGCTAAAAAAAATGCTGCCAGACGTCTTAGAATTATCAAGCCAAAAAAGATAGTGTTGCTTTTTTTGGTGGGGGTATGCTGCTAGATGTCTTAGGATTATCAAAAGAAGATATGACAAATGACAAAGTGAATCCTGTTGAAAGTTGATATTAGAGCCGTTGGACTTATCTCTTTTGGTGGGGGTATGCTGCCAGATGTCTTAGAATTATCAAAAGAAGATATGACAAATGACAAAGTGAGATCCTGTTGAAAGTTGGTATCAGAGCCGTTGGACTTATCTCTTTTGGTGGGGGTATGCTGCCGAATGTCTTAGAATTATCAAGCCAAAAAAGATGGTGTTGTTTTTTTTGGTGGGGTATGTGCCAGATGTCTTAGAATTATCAAAAGAAGATAAAGTTGTTCTTAGTGTGCATCCCATTTGATCAAAAGATGCTTCACTTATTGTATCTTTTTACTGTGTCCCCAAGTGGGGAATCTCTTTTTGTAAAGTTGGTTTGGAAGGTTGTGTCTGCAAAAAGTCCTTTTACTTTGTGTGTTGTCCTCTCTTGGTCGGAAGAGAGTTTATCCACTGTGCCCTTCCTCCATCTTTATAAGGAGCTCTGTGTTTTCATTTTAGATCATCGATATTTGAAATCAAAATATAGAAGCTGTAAGTGTGAGCTTGTAAGTTTGAAGTGTGCTAAAGCTTGGAGTCCTGTACTCAGTCTGTAAGCAATAAAACTTTTATGAGTTTGATAATATAAGTTTGTTATCATGTTGTTTTCTAATCATGTTGTTTCTTCTATAGAATATGTCTAATCGTCTTGCTTTGCTTAAGAAGTATTATGATGATATTCGAACATTGAGAAAAATAGAAATCCTTCTTAAACATATACGACAACACCTGCAAATATGCACTCATATTACCCACGACATCAATGATATGAAAGACGAAAATATAGCTACAGGAAGATATCTTGTTATGAGATCTATGTTAGTATCCTTGTGTAATAGTGTAAGAGAATATTGTAACCTTTTGAATGAAGAATTAGAATTATTATCTCGTGTCTAAATCTTTCCAAGGTGAATTATATCTATTAACTGTGATCTGGAGCTAATCCATCCAATCCTCTTTAAAACTTTTGTTTTTTCTTTTATTGTTCTCTATTTTTATAGTTTGATTGTTGGATTAGAGTTTGATTACGTAGTAAGTCCCGCTTGGTGCCGAGAAGAGGCTTTAAGGGCTGTAAAATGTTGACAGGTGCTCTATTGTCCATAGCCTTATTACAAAAATGGATAACTCTAAAAGAAAGACAAAACTTTTTAAGAATTGGTTTAGATCATTTCAGCATCCTTCTGATAGGTCTACTTCATCTTCTTCATCTTACCTGTCTGCTCTATCTAGTTTTCCCCATCCTAGTATAGCTAAAGAAAATCCAGAAAAAACAAAAAATTCTAAAGACAAGGTGTATGAAAACTTTGACCAAGCCATATCCAATTGGAAGATGCCAGCCTTGCCTATAACGAAATATATAGTAATGGCACATTTGAAGAACAAAATGATTATCACATTAAAACTGTTGAGAAAACTGTTTCCCTCTCTGGAGGAAAACAAACAATCAAAATCCTTGAAAGAAGAATTATTGAACAAATCAGGACCAAATACAACTACCTCACATCGGATTAATTCAGGTAGGAATCAAACCATTGTTTCGATTAGGATTAAATGTCTTTGTATATGCTTATGTGCGGGATCAGAGACATGATGAGTTTGATGATTCTCTCTATGCTATGGTCGAATCAAGTCTATGTCATGGACCTGTTTATTTTAATACTTTCCCAAACATCACAGTTGATGTTCATGATGACGATGTCCTTGATTGTGCAACCATTGGATTCCAAAGTAAAGGATTAAAGATGAGTCCAAGAAGTAAACCTTTTGCTATAGTCTATCGGATATTCTATAAATCCATGATCTCAATCTTCCCCATGATAGCCTATAGAGATAAAGGTTGATAAGGAGAAAACCACAATCCTCATGGAAACAAACTTTAATAATAATGTGTTTATCCTAAAAGTTATCAGCTGGGAAGAAGTTGTTCTCCCCGGAAATTGGCAAATAGAAGACGTCACCACAAGAGTAAACGAAATAACAGATGATTTACAAAGCATAGTCAAATTACCAAATGGTAATGTTGAAGTCAATTTTAGAAGAAAAATAGAAAAGGCTAGAAGAAGCTTTGCCAGCTATACAGAAGGAAGAAGAAGTTTTAAACTAGAAGAAGTTGAAGATGATAAAAAAAAGTAGTGAAAAAGAAGAAATGGATCAAAAGGTTTTTAGAAATAAAGAAAGTGGAATTGAACACCCTGTATATAAAAGAACTTCATCAAAAAGAACCTACAACCCTAGTGAGAATGATTTCCTCCATGGAGTGATAAGAATGATTAGTATTCAAAAACCAAAGGAGGAACCCGTCAAAAAATTTGAAATAGATAAGCCATAACTAAGAGAAAATCTGAAAAGTCACCCTTTGAAAGAATTGTTTTTCAAGAAATTTAACCTAGAAGAAAAAGAAAAAATGAGAGAATTATGGTATTACCAAATGGAAGAAGAAGAAAGAAATATACCTTTCTTTGATTGGTTTATGGAATACTTTAAGAAAGGGAAAATCAAAGAAGAAGAAACCCAAAGCCCAAAACACATACGAGTTATAGGAAGAACGTCTAGGACATGGAAAGATGTTGAAGGAAAAGAAATCCAAAAATCTCACCCTCCACGGAGATGATCTCTGTCTTTCCCATGATATCCTATAGAGATAAGGTTGATAAAGAAAAAACTATAGTTCTTATAGAAACAAACTTTAACAATAATGTGTTTATCCCAAAAGTTATCAACTGAGAAGAAGTTGTTCTCCTAGGAAATTGGCAAATAGAAGATGTCACCCCAAGTGTAAATGAAATAACAGATGATTTACAAAGTATAGTCAAATTACCAAATGGTAATGTTGAAATCAATTTTAGGAGAAAAATAGAAAAAACTAGGAGAAGGTTTGCCTGTTACACAGAAGGAAGAAAATGTTTAAGTTAGAAGAAATAGATGATGACGAAAGGAGTAGTGAAAAAGAAGAAATGGATCAAAAGGTTTTTAGAAACAAAGAAAGTGGAATCGAACACCCTGTGTATAAAAGAACTTCATCACAAAAAACCTACAACCCTAGTGAGAGTGATTTTCTCAAAGGAGTCATAATAATGGTTAGCATTCAAAAGCCAGAAGAAACCCCTGTCAAAAAATTTGAAATTGATAAATCATATCTTAGAGAAAATTTGAAAAATCATCCTTTAAAACATTGGTTCTTTAATAGGTCTAACACAGAAGAAAAAGATAAGATGAGAGAATTATGGTATTTCCAAATGGAGGAAGAAGAAAGAAATATACCTTTCTTTGACTGGTTCATGGAATATTTTAGAAAAGGGAAAATCAAAGAAAAAGAAACTCAAAGCCCAAAACAAATAAGAGCTATAGGAAAAACAATAAGAACCTGGAAAAACATTGAAGGAAAAGAAGTTCATAAATCTCACCCACCTTGGAAGAAACTTGATATTTCTGTCCCTAATACAGAAACCAAGAATTATGCCATGCCTGTAAAAAATGCATCTATTTATGAATCAAAACCAGACCCAAATGCTAGAGACATAGGTATAGGTATTGGAGATATAATTGAATAAAACAATTACACCAATCTATGTCTATTAACCATTGGAGAACAAACAAATCAAATAGAAAGAACAATCAAATCAAAATCCGAATTCAATAAAGATAAAGAAGAAAAATTAGAAGAAAGCTCTGCCAATGCAGTATATGTTCCCAGACAATTACCTAAAGAATTATTTTGTAAGAAGGACCATTCAAAATGACTGATGAAATGCAAAAAGAATTATCCAATAGGATGGAAAGCCTCAATATGGGAGGAAAAGGATTCAGCATCCTAAGACTCTTTGCTACAGAGAATTTATTAATAAATCTCTAAAGAAATGGAATCCCCAGGTAAAATTGCCAGATACAAAGAATTATTATCCTAGACCAACCCCTATTGATCTACAACTTGAAGAGGCTACACACACTTACACATCAGAATTAACCTATTCGGGAAATTCTTTATATGAGTGGAACTTAGATGGATTAACAGAATATCAAATTGTCCAAATGGTTCATAGTATGTTAATATACTGAAATGTCTGTGAAGTTAGAGGAAATACTCCAAGAAACATTTTCCTCATGATAACCACCTCTTTCAATGGAATATTAAGAGGATGGTGGAATTATGGATTAACTGGAGCCCAAAGACTTGAAATAGAAAATGCAGTCAAAATGGATGAATTAGGAAGAATCCTTTATAGAGACAAAACCACAGGAAACTTAGTAGATCCCAATGTTAAGCTTGAAGCAGGTACCAGTCAAATCCCTGATAATTGGGAAACTCAATCTGATTGTGTTAGTGTCTTGCTTCTATGCATCCTCAATGAATTTACTGGAGGAATTGCTCTAATTAAGGAGAAAAATAGACAGCAATTACATCGCTTGAGATGTAGAAATTTGGGAGAATTTCGTTGGTATAGAGATGTATTCTTATCAAAAGTCTACCAACTAAATGATTGTAATTCTGATATTTGGAAAGAAAGATTCATTTCAGGATTACCACCCTTAGTTGTTGAAAAGGTGAGTAATTCCTTGAGAGAAAAAATGCATGGTACTATTAATTACAATATGCTGACGTTTGGAGGAATTATACAAAGAATTAATAAAGTTGGCATGACTCTTTGTACTGATTTAAAGATCAGTAAGCAAGCCGAAAAAATAAGAAAATACTCTGGAGATAAAGAATTAGGAGATTTTTGTTTCCAGTTTGGCTTAGATCAAACACCTGAATCAAAGAGAAAACCCTCGCGTTCTAGATTTACTCCAGATAGAAGAAACAAAATGGTAAGGAAGCAAGATTTCAATTTTTCTTAATATTCGAACATCATCATAGTACCTCTTAAGCAGAGCAAGACGAATAGACATATTCTAACAAAAGAAACAACATGATTAGATAACCATAAGCATATAATATCAAACTTATAAAAACTTAATTACTTACAGAAGATTGTACAGGACTTCAAACTCTAGCACACTCAAACCTCAAGCTCACACTCACACTTAAACTCTGAACTTTTATTTTTCTATATCTAACATTCTATTTTCGATAATTTTTTTTTCATACTCACAAATGGAAACTCTAGCTCCTTATATAGATGGAGCAGATACAAAAGAACACACTCTCATCACACTCTCATCCAACCATGAGAGGACAGCACACCCAGCTTTACAAAAGGAGATTCCCACTTTGGGGCTCAGGTACAATAAAAGGAGCTTCCTTTTGCCAAATGGAATGCATAAGCTATTGTTTTTATCTTCTTTTGATGTCTTCTTGACATGAGGCAGCAGACTCCCACCAATAAAAACAACACCATGAAAAATTAACTTTATCTACTTTGGAGGCAACAGGCCCCCACCAAGAAAAACAACACCATGACAAAATAACTTTATCTACTTTTGACTAGAGGGGACACATCAAACAACTTTTAGCAACATTTCTTCTCAGCAATGAAGACAACTTTAGATTTCTTCTTAGCAATGAGGACAACTTTAGACAACTTTTCTTCTCAGCAATGAAGACAACTTTAGACAAATTTTCTTCTCATCCATATACCCCCACCAAAAAGAGATGATTCCACGGGCTCTAATACCAACAAGGACAAGGGTTTCTTCTGGCTTTTGAATGCTAACCATTCTTATGGCTCCTTGGAGAAAGAAAAATTCCCAATGTCCTTTTAGGAGTACCCTAAAAGGACAAAAGAGAAAGAAACATTTCACACACCAACCTATTTTATGATTGACCATATGAATAGAGCAGAAAACATTCATACTATAAATAAACCCTTAACTCTCTCAGATTTACAAATAGAATTAATGATCAGAAGAGAGAACTCCGTGAATTAAGAGTTGAGTTAACCAAAAAGCAAAATGAGCTTGATGAAAGGTTAACTTGGTTGGAAAATGATGGTGCTATTGAAAAATATGATGAAGAAAAATTTGTCCAAAAAATTAAAAGAGAAATTAGCAAAATCTCTACTTCTGTTATCCCAACAAAATGTATTTCTCAACAATGGAGAATTCAAGTTAAAATAAAGATAAATTTTTTGAGAAAATAGTCAATGCTATTGTTGATACTAGAGCTGATCTAAATGTTATCAGATTAGGTGTTTTCCCAATTGAAGTCACAGATGAATCTAAGAATTTGTGACAGCAGCAAATGTGTACTAATATGGCAATAGAAAGAAAAATTCCCAATGTCCATGTTTGTTTCCAATGAGTTTGTGTTACCAAACCCTTCATTATTTCAGGAGATATTGTTAATGAAGTACTTCTTCGATCCCCGTTTATCCTTCTAATCCAACCTTTCTCAGTTAACACAAAGGGAATTTCTTCAAAAATTAAAGGGGTAGATATAAATCTTGACTTTATTGATGACCCCTGTGAAACAAAAATCCAAAGAATAAATCAAATCATTTCCAACAAGGAAGATTATGTAAAAGGTTTAAAAAATGAAATCAAATCTGTTCAAATAACAAAAGAATTAGAGAAAAAAGAATTCAAGACAAAATTAGAAGAATTCACCAAACATATTGAAGAAGAATGCTGTTCTAAATTACCATCAGCCTTTTGGGATAGAAAAAGACACATAGTAGGATTACCATATGTAAAAGATTTTAATGAAAAAGATATTCCTACTAAAGCTCGTCCATCCCAAATGGATGTTGCTCATTTAAAGCTTTGCGAAGAAGAAATCAATGTTCTTCTGAAGAAAGGATTAATTAGAAAAACAAATCCCCTTGGAGCTGTACGGCATTTTATGTTGAAAAGGCCGCTAAAATCGAAAGAGGAATTCCAAGATTGGTAATCAATTATAAACCATTAAACAAAGTTCTTCAATCTATTAGGTATCCTTTGCCTAATACTCAGATTTGCTAAACAGATTAAACAATGCCAAAATATTCTCAAACTTTGATTTAAAATCAGGATTTTGGCAGATTCAGATAAAAGAAGACGATAGATATAAAACTGCATTCACCGTTCCTATGGGGCATTATGAATGGAATGTTATGCCTTTTGGATTGAAAAATGCTCCATCTGAATTTCAGAATATTATGAATAATATCTTCTCGTCTTACACCCAGTTTGTTATTGTTTACATTGATGATATTCTTATCTTCTCAGAATCTGTGATACAACATTGGAAACATTTGGGTATTTTCAAAAGAGTCATAAAAGAAAATGGATTGGCTTTATCTAAAAGAAAAATGAATATCTTTCAGCAAAACGTCAGGTTCTTAGGATTTGAGATCCAAGACAGAAAAATAACTCCAACTAATAGAGTTATTCAATTTGCTGATAAATTTCCAGATGAAATTAAGGATAAAAATATGCTACAAAGATTTCTTGGATGTCTAAATTATGTTGGATTTTTCTATCAAGATTTGGCCAAAGATAGAAAACTTCTCCAGGAAAGGTTAAAGAAAAATCCTAAGGAGTGGACCATCCATCACACTAATGCAGTAAAAAAGATTAAAGAAAGAGTTAAAAATCTTCCTTGTAGATGTTTATCTGACCCAGAAGCTTTCAAAATAGTTCAAACTGATGCTTTTGATATCGGATATGGTGGAATCCTCTTACAACAAAAAGACTCAAAAGAAGAATTAATAAGATTTAATTCTAGATTATGGAATGAAGCACAAAAGAAATATTCAACCATCAAAAAAGAAGTTCTTGCCATAGTTATTTGTGTGACGAAATTCCAACATGACTTATTAAACAAAGAATTTCTGATCAGAGTTGATGCTAAGGCAGCAAAAAAAATTCTAGAAAAAGATGTCAAAAATCTTGTCTCTAAGCAAATATTTGCTAGATGGCAAGCCATTTTATCAGTTTTTGAATTTAAAATTGAATTTATTAATGGAAATTCTAACTCTCTCCCTGACTTTCTTACTAGAGAATTTCTTCAAGGACGACAAAATGGCAAGTAGGTCTTCCCCATTCATGCAGAAAAAATGGCAAGAGAAATTGGCAGATCAAGAAGAAAGCCAAAAGGGTTTTACTCCAACAAAAGACCCAAGTCAATTAGAATTATATCTTTACATTGGTAACAGAATTCTTGTTACTTCAGATTGTCTTATGGAAGAAAGATCTGTTGAAGATAATGTTTATTCTCTCTTTGGCAAGGGGCTTCATTTTTATTCCCCTAATAAAAGAAAAACCAGAGATTGGTATCTCAATATTTTACATTAGACGAAAAGTGTCCTCATCTTCCACAATTAGAATGCAAATGGTATTATCACCTACTCAAAGTTCACTATTCTCAAAATCCTTACTGAGGAAGATTGGGATGGTCCCTTGTACATGACAAAATCAGTCCAATTATACAATTCGACTAAGTTCTTTAATTATTGGGACTATATTGATGCCTCGAAATTTACCTTGATGTGGCAAAATCGCCAGTATAGTCATTCCTGGTTCATCAGATTTAAAGAGGAAAGTCCTGATGTTACTCCCATTCATCGAAATTTCCCATCATTGTTTCTTTTCACTTGGTGGTCATATTTTGGTGCTTCTCAGAAAATCTTTCCTGATAATTTTCGTTATTTGTTTATTAAGTTCTCTCAAGTTGCAGAAAAGGTTCCATGTGAAGCCATCAATATGCTTCGCTTCTTTGCTAAATTTCATATCCCTTATATTTTCCAATGGAAGTTTGAAATAAAAAAGGACGTATATGGTTTACCATCTCTTTATCAGACTTTTTACCAAAAATGGTGACAAAAAATTGCAAATGATACTTATGAGAGAATTCTGAATCAAATCTCTTCTCCTGTTAAAGAAGAAATTCCTCTTCCTGAAGAAAAGCGTTTTGAGAATGAAATGGTCATGGTTGATCTCTTGGTCAAAAAGATTGCCAAAGAAATTGCTCAAGAAAACTCTCCTGAGCCAATGGACATGTCTGTTGGCTACGTCAATTTTGAAGAGAAGATTAAACAAATTTTAGAAGAGTATCTCCCAAAGAAAAAGGTTGGTGATCATGATTGGGATAGTAATTGTAATAGCCCGAATTTTCTAATTAATATATATTTGACATTTATTGATTTTAAATTGAATTTTAACATAATGGAATGCCAAATGGACCAAATTTTGGGACAATGGCCCAAGGATAGCTCAATTGGGCCATGGATTGGATGAAATCCATTTAATGGGTCAATGAGGATTAAATCGGGTCAACGATGGTCAAGTGGGCCCGATAGCCATGTGGGACCCAATGAATCAAAATTGGTCCAAACTCTAAGGCAAAGAGGTAGAAAATAAATTGGTTGGGCCGTGGGCCCAATGGTGGGCCAATTATTTTAAAAAGGGTGAATTGGAATTAAACCCTCTAAGTTAGTAATAAAATGAAATTGCATGACCAAGTGGGGCCCACCTCCACCTCACCAAGTGAGGTGGCGTGTGGACCAAGGCAAAAGTGGGGCCAATCATCATGGTTGACTTGGTCAACCATGGATAAATTGAGAGGACTAAGGTGGATTAAGGTGAATTAATTTGATTAAAATTATTGTAAAATTATCTAAGTTAAAATTAATGGAATTAAAATGACATGGCCGAGAGGGGCCCACCCCCATCTCATCAAGTGAGGTGGCGGGTGGGGTAGGTATAGGTAGGGACCGTCCACCATGGTTGACTTGGTCAACCATGGGTGGATTTCTTAGATAGATAAATGTTATGAAATTAAATTGGATAGAAATTAATTAACCTAAGTAAGGATTTAATTTAATTAATTAGGTTGGTCAATTAGGGTCAACATAGGACAAGTCAATGGTGGTTTCATCTCATTGAAACCACCTAAGAAAAACAAGAAAAATACCATGGACTTGGGTGGTGGTTTCATCTCAACCACCACCACTCCAAATATGGTGACCCATACCCAAATGAGTGGTCAAAGAGGGAAGACCCAAACCACCCCTTTTCAAACACCAAAAACCATTGGCTTGGTGGTGGTTTGGTCTCAACCACCACCACCAAGGTCAAGGGAGCCCATACTTTGGTTGGTGGAGCCATAATGGTGGAGTGTAGTTTGGTCAACCAAAATGAGATGTGTTTGATCTCATTTCTCATCTCCTTTCCATCTCTCTCTCTCCCTCTCTCTCTTGCACTCTCAAAAAACGTCCCTTGCACTAAGGAAAAGAGAACAAAGCTTAGAAGAAAAACTTAGAAAGAAAGAAGAAGAAAAGAGAAGGAAAAGATTAAGTCTTGGGCCACCCCAAGATCAAGATCCTTGAAGAATTTTCTCCCTCATTTCCATACTCTTTCCCTCTCAACCTAACCCTATCTTAGCCAATCCAAGCATGTCCCACCATTGATCAAGCTCATCTAGCCGATCAAACAAGGAGAGGAAGAAGAAAGGAGGCCAAAGAGGTTGACGGGAGCGACAAAGACCGAAGGAGTCGTCGGGCGGTAAGATTTCTTTAAACAAGATTTTATTTTAGGAATATAAAATCCATTTCTTAGACTAAATGTGGCCAAAAACGTGGTGGGCCATGGATCTAAGATCCATCAAAAGATAAGATAAGAAATGGATAAAAATGGAGGAATGGATTAAGAAATGGAAGAATGGAATTTCTAAATAGAATTTTTAAGTCTTTATTAAGCATAGGAAAATGGAAATTTTGATGGATTGGATGGACCTTAGGGTTCGGCCATGTAGCATGGCCGAACCCCATGGTAAATGGTGATGAATTTATTAAGATGTTAAGGTTTGAAAATGATGGAGAATGGTTAGGGTTTCAAGGGTTAAATGTAGGCAAATTTTTGGAAAAAGTTTTATGATGAAATCCATGGATGATGTTTTAGAATTTTTTTGGAACTATGGTGATGGTTAATTATTTTTATAAGAATAGAAAGATGGAAAATGATGGAGAAAATGATAGTTGTAAATGGATTTCCAAAATGTATGACACAAGTTTTAAATGGACCAAATGAATGATATTAATGATTTTTAAATGGAATTTTTAACAAGAAAAATCATGGACAAATATTCATAGAACTTTGGTCTTAAATGGCTCTAAGAAAGGTGGGCCATGAACCATGGGTTCGGCCATGGTGTATGGCCGAACCCTATGGTAATGGTTTGAGATTTTTAGGCATGGAAAATAACATGGAAGAATGGGAATTTGGATAGATGAGTAAGTATGGTGTGTGGTAATCTTTTTGATGGAAATGAAAATTTAGATGGATTATTTTGGGACAAAACTTAGTCTTTGAAAATGGTATCCATAAAGGTGAACCTTAGGGTAGTGATTAGTGGATTTAATAAATGGAAAATAATGTAGAGGAATACTAGATTTTAGTGGATTTATAAAAATGATATGTGAGGTTTTAAATGGGATGAAAATGGGGACTTGAAAGGATAATTTAAATTCATTGGAGATTGGATTAAAGGGAGTAAGATGGACCCAAGAAAATGAAGATAGGGTACCATGGGTTCGGCCATGGTATATGGCCGAACCCATGATCCCTTTGTGGGCCACCTTGAGGGCCAAATGTGAAAGGACATATGGAGTTAAATGTTTTTCAAAAATTAAACAATAGGTGGCTGATTTTGGATATGTTATGGAATTATAAATGGGTCTAAGTTATGGATGAAATTTAGACTTAAAATAGACATAAGTGGGTGAATGATTAATCATAGAGGAGAGAGTGGCAAAATGGTAATTATTAGCCACTTTGAAGAACCCTATGTTGATTAGAAGTAAAATTCAATGCAATATGAATGATGAAAAGAAACGTATAGATGCTGCGTTTTAGGCTCGCTCATTTGAATATTCGAAATGGTCAAAATCGGATTTTATGTATGTGATTAAACCAATGGATAATGGGCTAAGTTAAGGGCCGATTTTCGATAAACTTATGATGTAATTAAAGATCATTGAATGGATCTAGAGTTATAACTAGTTAAGAACTTAACCATGGATAACGTATGGACTAATTCGGTAAATATAATAGGGTATCGGACGTCGCAAACGGTACGCGATCGGCGACCGGATTAACGAGCGGAAAACGTAACAGAACGCTGCACGGTATTCGGTAGGATTCCTACCTTTTTGTAAGCGATGGATATGTGATGGTGTTTTAAATTATTTATGATTATGTTTTATTCTTATGATGAGTTTCAAGCTATGAATCTTATGGATTATATTTTTATATTATGCATTATATGGCTATGTATGGTATATCAAAATTATGATTTATCTATATACTACATAGCATAATGCACGTACATCTCATGCATGGCATGGGCAGGAAAATAATAAAACCGGAGTCCATGCTCCATCGGGGCGACCGAGAATCAGACATGGGGATAGCCTGAGGGCTATGACCGGAGTCCATGCTCCGTCGGGGCGACCGAGAATCACACATGGGGATAGTTCGATAACCGGAGTCCATGCTCCGTCGGGGCGACCGAGAATCACACATGGGGATAGTTCGATAACCGGAGTCCATGCTCCGTCGGGGCGACCGAGAAGCAAACATGGGGAACAGGATATTGTATGATCATACGGATAATGGGTGGGACACATGACATAAGCACCCATGACATAGCATTCATCACATACTTATTTTGTTGTATTTTATGTTATCGATATGTGTATATCACTAATCCATGTGCTAGCCCTACTCGGAGTCCTACTGGGCGCGTTGACTAACGCCCTACTTCTACCCTAGCTGATGACGCAGGAGAGGCAGGAAGCGGTGGACATACCGGAGGCCAAGCTTAGGAGCTTGGAAAGCGCAGTCTTAGTTTATATTATATTCTACATTTTGGTGATGTAATTTTAAAGTAGCTTAGCTTGTCGGGTTGTATAATTTTACATTTCCTGCGATGGTTTGGACGTTACTTATGGATGATGCATTTTGTGATACAATCATGAACGTAGGGGCATTTTGGTAAATTCAATGTTATATCTTCCCTTCTATCTAAAAAACCGGTAGGATAGACTCTATTACCATGTTCCGCAATAACTATAATCCGCGAGTTTACTTCCCACGCGTGAATCATTCTCGTGGACTTAGTTCCGCGCACGCGTGGGGTTGGCCAGTTAAGGGTCGGGCTTTAGAAGCTCGAACTTAACTCGCGTCGTGGCGTCCGCGCCCTCTCTCACTCTTCTATTTAAAAAAAAAAAAAAAAATAGACTCTGATTTTCATAAAATGGGTGAAATAGGGCGGGGCGTTACAGTTGGTATCAGAGCGAAATCAAAAGAATGAATCTCTCGAAGTAGGATTAAGACGGTTGCATGTCTCACTGACAGCTAAGAATCCCAACTGACCGACTTTTCGGAGTCCGCTGCACGGGGGCCGGATTAATCTACTTCGATTGACTCAGACTGAAACATTCAATCTGAGCGCCACATTTGACGTAAGAAAATGATAGTAAGGGAAGTGCAATAAACATAACATTGATAGATTTATCAAACGTAGGAAAATTTCCCCCAATTTCACAAAAATGGACAAACATAGCTAGATGGGAAGTTTTCCCCAAACCAAGTATGCTTATTTGGCAACTTTCCCCAAATGAAAGAAACAATATTCAATACTTAGGAATTTCCCCCAAAAAAAAAATGAAGTATACTTAATCAATAATTCTTCCCCAAATTGAAGGAACATTTGATACTTAGGAAAATTATTCCAAACTATGAACATGACAATGATTGTGAAAGAACTAAGTCAATATGTTTCGATGACTTAGGAAAAGATGCCGCCAAAGAGAAGAACCCGTCGCAACCCCCGAATGGAGAGAGAGGTAACACCCCCTCGACAGGAAGAAGAGGTACCACCACCTCATACAGCCGAGGGACAAAATAGTATCAACGTAGAAGGTGTACCTCCCGAGTTGAAGGACATAGTTCAAGCGGCAATCGCTTCTGCTCTACAACAACATTCAAGCGGCAATGCGACCGCCAGCGACTCCAATAAACGAAAGATGGTCAAGGACTTCCAACAACAGCGCCCTCCCTACTTCAAGGGAAAGGAAGGGGCTGTGGGAGCGGAACACTGGTTAAAAAGGATCAACCAAATCTTGAATTTGCTCCAGATTTCCAATACTTCTGATAAGATCTTATTAGCCACATCCCAACTGATCGAGGATGCCGGTAGTTGGTGGGAAGTGGTAGAAAAGCAACAAGCATTGATACCGGAAGGAGAAAGGATACCCATGACATGGGAGTGGTTCTCGGCCACCTTCCTAGAACAATTCTTTCCGGAGGAAGAAAGAGAGAGCCAGACTGAAGCTTTCATCTCACTGGTACAGGGCAACATGACAGTGGCGGAGTATCACAGAGAATTTCTTAAACTGTCTATCTATGGGTTCTATATGGTGGATACTGAACACCGAAGGGCCCGTAAGTTTGAACGGGGCCTTCGGCCAAGCATCAAGAATAGAGTAACCATTTTCAAAGAGCCCACACTAGCAGGGGTGGTTAGCAGGGCCACCATTGCAGAAAAGGAACTAAATGAGATAGTGCGGTTCGACAACCGGCGAGGGCAGGGTGGGCGGGGAACATTCCAACCCAACAAGAAGTTCCGCCCAAATCATAGCAGGCCCTCACCCTCCACGGGATCTACCGGGAGCTTTCGCCCTAGTCAGCCTTCTACATCAGCATCAGTCACACAGGTTCCCCGGGGTGGGAACACCTGTTATCAGTGTGGCCAACAGGGCCACTACAAGAGAGAGTGTCCACAGACTAGCCGACCCTCCAACTTCAGGGGCCCTTTCCGCCCTCCAACTAGACCAACGCAGTCGCGGGGAGGCAGAACACATAATCAGGCGGGGCGGGCACCAAAACCTGCGGGATCTGGACGACTCTTCACCATACCATCTCCAATAGCAGTGGACCGTTCAGTGATGCAAGGTATGGCTGTAATTGGTAGTTCCTATGCTATTACTTTATTTGACTCTGGAGCATCGCATTCATTCATATCTGCTGCATTCATATCTGCCACGGGTACACTAGTACAAAACCTGTCCACATCACTCACCATTGTATCCCCCGTCGGAGACACATCATTAGGACTAATATGTACGGCATTGAACACGGAACTCGCGGGATTCAGATTCGAGTTCGATTATTTAGTAATCGATATGGCGGAATATGATGTCATTTTTGGCATGGACTGGTTGACTACGTATCAGGCCCATATTGACTGCCATCTTCGTAGGGTAACATTTTGGTCACCCGAGGGAAAGCGGTACATGGTACACGCTGACAGGCAGGGTATCCCTAGAAGACTGCAGGAGGAATTGAACCATCTTGCCTTGAACAGCCTCAGATTAGATAAGGCACCAACGGTTGAACTTCCGGCGGTAGTAGCAGATTTTGCCGAGGTATTCCCAATAGAACTCCCTGGTTTACCACCCAAGAGGGAGATAGACTTTGAAATAAAATTATACCCCGGCGCCGCTCCAGTATCATTACCCCATTATAGGATGGCGCCAGCTGAGATGACCGAACTGAAGAAGCAAATTGATGAACTGCTCAGACTAGGCTTCATTCGGAACAGTACATCCGCATGGGGAGCCCCAGTGTTATTTGTGAAAAAGAAAGACGGTACCCTACGAATGTGTGTGGACTATAGGAAATTAAATCAGTTGACTGTCAGGAACAAGTATCCCCTACCCCGGATTGATGATCTGTTTGATCAACTTAGGGGTTCCTCTCATTTCTCTAAGATTGACCTGATGTCCGGATACCATCAAATTCGGGTTAGAGAAGAGGACATAGAGAAGACAGCCTTCAGGACACGGTATGGTCTATATGAATATGTAGTCATGCCGTTTGGACTTACTAATGCACCAGCAGTGTTCATGGACTTGATGAATAGAATATTCCGTCCATACTTAGATCAGTTTGTGATCGTATTCATCGATGATATTCTGATCTACTCCAAAAGTCAGAACGAACATGCCGAGCACCTGCGGATAGTCCTAGACACCTTGCGGAAGAACCAATTGTATGCCAAAGCCAACAAATGTGAATTTTGGTTATCTGAAGTCAACTTCTTGGGGCACATCATATCAGAGGAAGGTATAGCCGTGGACCCGGCTAAGGTGGCAGCAGTCAAGGAATGGAAAGTGCCGACAAATGTGACCGAAATCCGCAGTTTTCTGGGATTGGCCGGTTACTATCGGAAATTCATCATGGACTTCTCCAAGATTGCGGCTCCACTTACCCGACTCACTCAGAAAGGAGTCAAGTTTGAGTGGTCCAATCTGTGCAATCAAAGATTTGAGGAGCTTAAGGAGAGGCTTACAACCGCTCCTATTCTGATCTTACCGGAAAGAGGCAAAAATTATGAGGTGTACTGCGATGCCTCCGGTGAAGGACTGGGGTGCACACTTAGTCAAAGTAATCGTGCGGTAGCGTATGGATCAAGACAGTTGAAAATTCATGAACGCCATTATCCCACACATGATCTAGAACTAGCAGCGGTGGTCTTCGCTCTCAAAAGCTGGAGACATTACCTCTACGGTGAAAAGTTTGAGGTGTTCTCGGATCACAAAAGTTTGAAATACTTATTTGATCAGAAAGAACTCAATATGAGACAGCGTAGATGGATGGAATATCTGGCGGATTATGAGTTCGCACTTCGGTATCATCCGGGCAAGGCGAACAAAGTGGCGGATGCCCTCAGCCGCTTGTCACATGCGACAGTAGCCAGCATGATCAGGACGGAATGGGAGGTACTGAATACCATCAGAGAATTTAAACTCTACCTCAATAATCATGGGACCATATATAATCTGATCATACGATCCAACATGGTCTCTGAGATTGAACGGGAGCAACGGACAGATCCAGAGATGGAGGAGATCTGGGCTAAAATGTCTACCGGTGAGGTTGTACCGGAGTGGGAATTACGACCAGGACAGGGTCTTATGTTCCGAGGTAGGACATACGTACCTAGGAATTGCAGAAGAGAGTTGCTGATTGAAGCACACCAAACCAAACTCTCTATCCACCCGGGCAGCACGAAGATGTACCATGATCTTAAGAGGCACTATTGGTGGCATGGACTTAAGAAAGACGTGGCAGAGTTTGTTGCTCGTTGCTTAACATGTCAACAGGTTAAGGCAGAACATCGGAAACCGCCAGGCTTACTCGCACCCTTACCAGTACCAGAATGGAAATGGGAACACATATCCATGGACTTTGTAACAGGGTTGCCAAGGTCATCCAAGGGCAACGATGCGATATGGGTCATAGTGGACCGGTTGACCAAGTCTGCACATTTCCTTCCCATCAAGATGACAGATTCATCAGAGACTTTGGGTCGACGGTACATCCGGGAGATCATCAGATTACACGGTATTCCCCGGTCTATTGTATCCGACAGGGATGGCCGATTCACCGGCAGAGTATGGCAAGGTTTGCAGTCGGCTATGGGAACCGACGTATTAACTAGCACAGCATTTCATCCACAGACCGATGGACAATCAGAGAGGACGATACAGACACTGGAAGATATGCTGAGAGCATGCATGCTAGACTTCAAGGGCGGATGGGAGGATCATCTGCCACTGGTGGAGTTCTCTTACAATAACAGTTACCAGGCAAGTCTCCAGATGGCTCCGTTTGAGGCCTTGTATGGTAGACCGTGTAGATCACCAGTGTGTTGGACAGAGGCAGGTGAGCCTGCGTTGATCGGACCGGATTTGGTTGCAGAGACTACAGCGCAGATTAAGCTGGTACGGCAACATCTACTCACTGCACAGAGCCGTCAGAAGAGCTATGCCGACAAGAGGAGAAGGTTCCTTGAGTTTGAGGTGGGAGACTTAGTGTTCTTAAAAGTCTCGCCACGGAAAGGGCACATGAGGTTCGGAAAGAAAGGGAAACTGTCGCCTAGATTTGTGGGGCCGTTTCCAATACTGAAGAGGGTGGGAGGGGTAGCTTATCAGTTAGCGCTCCCTCCACAGCTGTCATCTCTACATGATGTGTTTCATGTGTCCATGCTGAGAAAGTACAATCCTGATCCTTCTCATGTGATAAATGTTCAAGACATCGATGTACAAAGCGACGTGACATATGTGGAGAAGCCGGTCAGAGTTATTGAAAGCGAACAAAGGGTGTTACGGAACCGCGCCATCCAGTTCGTCAAGGTGGTATGGGAACGACATGGCAGTGAAGAAACCACCTGGGAACTTGAGTCGGAAATGAAAACCGCCTATCCGGAGCTCTTCGCATGAGTTATTTTGGACCCCTACTTCGCTCGAATTTTCGGGACGAAAATTTCAAAAGAGGATTCTATTGTAATAGCCCGAATTTTCTAATTAATATATATTTGACATTTATTGATTTTAAATTGAATTTTAACATAATGGAATGCCAAATGGACCAAATTTTGGGACAATGGCCCAAGGATAGCTCAATTGGGCCATGGATTGGATGAAATCCATTTAATGGGTCAATGAGGATTAAATCGGGTCAACGATGGTCAAGTGGGCCCGATAGCCATGTGGGACCCAATGGATCAAAATTGGTCCAAACTCTAAGGCAAAGAGGTAGAAAATAAATTGGTTGGGCCGTGGGCCCAATGGTGGGCCAATTATTTTAAAAAGGGTGAATTGGAATTAAACCCTCTAAGTTAGTAATAAAATGAAATTGCATGACCAAGTGGGGCCCACCTCCACCTCACCAAGTGAGGTGGCGTGTGGACCAAGGCAAAAGTGGGGCCAATCATCATGGTTGACTTGGTCAACCATGGATAAATTGAGAGGACTAAGGTGGATTAAGGTGAATTAATTTGATTAAAATTATTGTAAAATTATCTAAGTTAAAATTAATGGAATTAAAATGACATGGCCGAGAGGGGCCCACCCCCATCTCATCAAGTGAGGTGGCGGGTGGGGTAGGTATAGGTAGGGACCGTCCACCATGGTTGACTTGGTCAACCATGGGTGGATTTCTTAGATAGATAAATGTTATGAAATTAAATTGGATAGAAATTAATTAACCTAAGTAAGGATTTAATTTAATTAATTAGGTTGGTCAATTAGGGTCAACATAGGACAAGTCAATGGTGGTTTCATCTCATTGAAACCACCTAAGAAAAACAAGAAAAATACCATGGACTTGGGTGGTGGTTTCATCTCAACCACCACCACTCCAAATATGGTGACCCATACCCAAATGAGTGGTCAAAGAGGGAAGACCCAAACCACCCCTTTTCAAACACCAAAAACCATTGGCTTGGTGGTGGTTTGGTCTCAACCACCACCACCAAGGTCAAGGGAGCCCATACTTTGGTTGGTGGAGCCATAATGGTGGAGTGTAGTTTGGTCAACCAAAATGAGATGTGTTTGATCTCATTTCTCATCTCCTTTCCATCTCTCTCTCTCCCTCTCTCTCTTGCACTCTCAAAAAACGTCCCTTGCACTAAGGAAAAGAGAACAAAGCTTAGAAGAAAAACTTAGAAAGAAAGAAGAAGAAAAGAGAAGGAAAAGATTAAGTCTTGGGCCACCCCAAGATCAAGATCCTTGAAGAATTTTCTCCCTCATTTCCATACTCTTTCCCTCTCAACCTAACCCTATCTTAGCCAATCCAAGCATGTCCCACCATTGATCAAGCTCATCTAGCCGATCAAACAAGGAGAGGAAGAAGAAAGGAGGCCAAAGAGGTTGACGGGAGCGACAAAGACCGAAGGAGTCGTCGGGCGGTAAGATTTCTTTAAACAAGATTTTATTTTAGGAATATAAAATCCATTTCTTAGACTAAATGTGGCCAAAAACGTGGTGGGCCATGGATCTAAGATCCATCAAAAGATAAGATAAGAAATGGATAAAAATGGAGGAATGGATTAAGAAATGGAAGAATGGAATTTCTAAATAGAATTTTTAAGTCTTTATTAAGCATAGGAAAATGGAAATCTTGATGGATTGGATGGACCTTAGGGTTCGGCCATGTAGCATGGCCGAACCCCATGGTAAATGGTGATGAATTTATTAAGATGTTAAGGTTTGAAATGATGGAGAATGGTTAGGGTTTCAAGGGTTAAATGTAGGCAAATTTTTGGAAAAAGTTTTATGATGAAATCCATGGATGATGTTTTAGAATTTTTTTGGAACTATGGTGATGGTTAATTATTTTTATAAGAATAGAAAGATGGAAAATGATGGAGAAAATGATAGTTGTAAATGGATTTCCAAAATGTATGACACAAGTTTTAAATGGACCAAATGAATGATATTAATGATTTTTAAATGGAATTTTTAACAAGAAAATCATGGACAAATATTCATAGAACTTTGGTCTTAAATGGCTCTAAGAAAGGTGGGCCATGAACCATGGGTTCGGCCATGGTGTATGGCCGAACCCTATGGTAATGGTTTGAGATTTTTAGGCATGGAAAATAACATGGAAGAATGGGAATTTGGATAGATGAGTAAGTATGGTGTGTGGTAATCTTTTTGATGGAAATGAAAATTTAGATGGATTATTTTGGGACAAAACTTAGTCTTTGAAAATGGTATCCATAAAGGTGAACCTTAGGGTAGTGATTAGTGGATTTAATAAATGGAAAATAATGTAGAGGAATACTAGATTTTAGTGGATTTATAAAAATGATATGTGAGGTTTTAAATGGGATGAAAATGGGGACTTGAAAGGATAATTTAAATTCATTGGAGATTGGATTAAAGGGAGTAAGATGGACCCAAGAAAATGAAGATAGGGTACCATGGGTTCGGCCATGGTATATGGCCGAACCCATGATCCCTTTGTGGGCCACCTTGAGGGCCAAATGTGAAAGGACATATGGAGTTAAATGTTTTTCAAAAATTAAACAATAGGTGGCTGATTTTGGATATGTTATGGAATTATAAATGGGTCTAAGTTATGGATGAAATTTAGACTTAAAATAGACATAAGTGGGTGAATGATTAATCATAGAGGAGAGAGTGGCAAAATGGTAATTATTAGCCACTTTGAAGAACCCTATGTTGATTAGAAGTAAAATTCAATGCAATATGAATGATGAAAAGAAACGTATAGATGCTGCATTTTAGGCTCGCTCCTTTGAATATTCGAAATGGTCAAATCGGATTTTATGTATGTGATTAAACCAATGGATAATGGGCTAAGTTAAGGGCCGATTTTCGATAAACTTATGATGTAATTAAAGATCATT
>JAAGOE010000086.1:0-48103 GCA_013350335.1 Chimonanthus salicifolius | reverse complement strand
AAGGCCAAAATGGAGGAACATGGGTTCGGCCATGATGTATGGCCAAACCCCATGAGGTTCTTTAGGGACTTAAGTGGTTAAGGTATATTTTGTAACGCCCCGCCCTTTTTCACCCGTTTTCCGAAAATCAGAGTCTATTTTTTTTTTTTTTGAAATAGAAAAGTGAGAGAGGGCGCGGACGCCACAACGTGAGTTAAGTCCGAGCTTCTAAAGCCCGACCCTTAACTGGCCAACCCCACGCGTGCGCGGAGCTAAGTCCACGAGAACGGTTCACGCGTAGGAAGTAAGCTCGTGGATTATCATTATTGTGGAACATGATAATAGAGTCTATCCTACCGGTTTTTTTTAGATAGAAGGGAAGATACAATCATTGAATTACCAAAATGCCCCTATGTTCATATTTATATCACAAAATGTAATCGTCCATAAGTAACGTCCAAATCATCACAAGAAATGTAAACTTATACAACCCGACAAGCTAAGTTACTTTAAAATTACATCTCCAAAATGTAAACGTAAATAAACTAGGACTGCACTGCCCAAGCTCCTAAGCTTGGCTCCTGTCATGTCCACCGCTTCCGCCATCCCCTACATCATCAGCTAGGGTAGAAGTAGGGCGTTAGTCAACGCGCCCAGTAGGACTCCGAGTAGGGCTAGCACATGGATTAGTGATAACACATATACCGATAAACTAACATAGAACAAAATAATTATGTAATGAATGCTATGCCATGGGTGCTTATGTCATGTGTCCCACCCATCATCCGTATGATCATACAATGTATTATCCCCATGTTTGCTTCTCGGTCGCCCCGACGGAGCATGGACTCCGGTTATAGCATAAGAGCTATCCCCATGTCTGATTCTCGGTTGCCCGACGGAGCATGGACTCCAGTTATGACCCCTCAGCTGTCCCCATGTTTGCTTCTCGGTCGCCCCGACAGAGCATGGACTCCGGTTTATTTATTTTTTTCTGCCCATGCCATGCATGAGATGTACGTGCATTATGCTATGTAGTATATAAATAAACCATAATTTTGATATCCCATACATAGCCATATAATGCATACTATAAAAATATAATCCATATAATTCATAACTTAAAACTCATCATAAGATAAATCATAATCATAAATCCATCATAAACCAAATCAAAATAATTTAAAACACCATCACATATCCATCGCTTACAAAGAGGTAGGAATCCTACCGAATACCGTGTCGCGTTCTGTTACGCTTCCCGTTCGATAATCCGGTCGCCGATCGCATACCGTTTGCGACGTCCGATACCTTATTACATTTACCGAATTAGTCCCTACGTTATCCATGATTAAGTTCATAATTGATCCATCTACTTAGACTCATTAATGGTCATTAATTATGTTACAAATTTATCGAAAATCAGCCCTTTAACTTAGCCTCATTTTTCGTGGTTTAAAACACATACATAAACCCGATTTTTGGCCAATTTAGATATTTCCAATTTGCAGCATAAAACGCAGCAACTAATCGCTTCACTTAACCATTCACAGAATATCCGATTTTTATGTCTAATCCCTATAGGGTTCGGCCATGTACCATGGCCGAACCCATGGTTCTTCAATGTGGCCACTTATTACGGTTTTGCCACTCTTCTTCCATGGTAAGTCATCCATTCATTTATGTGCATTCTAAGTCCAAGATTCATTCATACTTAGGTCCATTCAATCATGACCTAGCATCATAAAATCAGCCACCTAATATTTAATTTTGAAAAACATTTACTCCCACACCTAATTCCACATTTTGGCCTAAGGTGTGGTCCAATATCATGGCCTCCAAATGGGTCATGGGTTCGGCCATACACCATGGCCGAACCCATGGTGCCTACTTTCCATTCCCTTGGGTCCATTTTACTCCCTTTAATCCAATCTCAAATGAATTTAATTTATCCATTCAAGTCCCCATTTTCATTCCATTTAAAACCTCACATATCATTTTTTTATAAATCCATTAAAATCTAGCATTCTTCTGCATCATTTTCCATTTATTAAAATCCACTAATCACCACCCTAAGGTTCACCATTTTCAAAGACTAGGTTTTGTCCCAAAATAATCCAATTTTAAAATCACAAATCTTCATTCTTTTTGGCCCTTTAAAACAAACTCCTAGGCATTGATACATGCATTAACCTTAGCCTAAAATTGATCAAAATTTGGGTCATGGGTTCGGCCATACACCATGGCCGAACCCATGATGTTTCTTTCCCCATTTTTCTTGGTTTCATTTACCCATTTAAACATACCTCTAATGAAAATTAAATCATCCATTTAAATCACCAACATCACATATCATACTTGAAACATCCATACAATCTATCCATTTTTTCTTAATCAATTTCTATACTTTCCCATCATAAAAAAATAATTATTAAATACCACCAATCATTTCCTCATTACCTCCATAATTCAAACTTATTTACTCCACCACTTCCATCTTTTAGCACCCATTTGAAAATCACATACCATACTCAAAATTTTCAAATTTTAGAAAACATCAACCATTGAGCATCTAAGGGTCCTAATCCTCATAGATCACTAAATCATCACCATTTAAATCACTTGAAAACTAAATATCATAAATCCTTCTCCACCATTTTAAACCTTCAAACCTTAATTAAATTAACCATCATTCACCATGGGGTTCGGCCATGCTACATGGCCGAACCCTATGGTCATCCATTCATTTAATCTATCTCTCTCTAAGTTTATCCATTTCTTAATCTTCCATTGATGGATCTTAGATCCAAGGCCCATGATGTTTTTGGCCATTATCTAATAAATGGATTCCCTTTTTAACCATAAACAAAAATCTAAACTCTTGTTTAGAAATACTTATGGATCCGACGGCTCCTCCGGTCTTTGTCGCTCCCGTCAACTTCCTTGGCCTTCCTTCTCCCTCTTCTTGATCTTTGATCGGCTAGATGTGCTTCATCAATGGTGGGACATGCTTGGATCGGCTAAGGTAGGGCTAGGTTTGGGAGAGGGGAAGAGGGGAAGATGATGGAAAACAAGATCTTAGCCTTTGATCTTGAGGGGATGGACCAAGACTTGCTCTCTCCTTCTCTTTTCTTCTCTTCTTCTTCTAAGTTCTTTTCTCTTTTCTTTTGCCAGGTGGAGGGACGTTTTTTCTGTGTGTGAGGAGGGATGGAGAGAGAGAAAATGGAAATGGAGACAATGAGATGAAGTCTCATCTTTTGGTTACCTAAGTCAAACTTCACATTAACTCCTCACCAACCAATATGCATTAATGGTGGTGGTTGGGATAAAACCACCCCCTTTAGTCCATGGTTTCATTTTGTGTTTTCTTGAAGTGGTTTGTGTTTGTTGGAGTGGTTTTGACCATTTGACCATTTAATTTTAGTTTAATTAACTTAGATCAATTTGATCCCTAGGTTAATTTAATTAATCACTTCCCACTTAATTTAATCTCATTAAATTCCCTCTAAGATCCACCCATGGTTGACTTGGTCAACCATGGTGGTCGGCCCCACTATTCTTGGGTCCACACACCACCTCACTTGGTGAGGTGGTGGTGGGCCCCATTGGCCATGTTACCTTGGTCAACTTATTACCTAACTTGGGTGATTTAAATTTTTTAAATGTATCCCTCTTATTGGATCACCATTGGGCCCATGGCCCAATTAAATTTTGTCTTACCCATTTACCTTAGGGCTTAGCTACCTTGACCCATTGGGACCCATATGGCTCTTTGACCCAAATTGACTACCATTGACCCAATTACTTACCATTGACCACTTAAATGAATTAATTTCAATTCATGGTCTATTGGGTAACCATTGGGCCCATGGCCCAATTAAATTCCCTCCTTACCTTAGGCTTACCTCAATTGGGTCCATTGGGTCCCAAATGAGTATTGGGCCCAATTTGACCATCCTTGACCCGATTAGTCCTCATTGACCCATTAAATGGATTTCATCCAATCCATGGCCCAACTGGGCCATTCTTGGACCCTTGTCTCAATTTTTGATCCATTTGGTATTCCCTCGTATCAAAATTCAAACTAAAATCAATAAATGCCAAATATAGATTGATTTAAAATTTCGGGCTATTACATATTTTTGGGTTCATGTATGGACTTATGTGTTGGAACCTAAGCCTAAGTTGTTGGAGGTCATGGCTAAGTTGAAAATACTTTCTAAAAAGGAAGGTTAGCCTTGGATGGCAATTTTGTAATTATCGCCAAAAATTGAAAGATCATGGTTTCGGCCATGGGTATGGCCATGTAACGCCCGCCCCTTTTCACCGAAATATCAGAGTCTATTTTTTTTTTTTTAATAAAAGTGACAAAGGGCGCGGACGTCACGACGCGAGTTAAGTCCGAGCTTCTAAAGCCCGGCCCTTAACTGGCCAACCCTACGGGTGCATGGAACGGAGTCCACAGAGAATAGTTCACCCGTAGAAGAAACCTCACGGAAAGTTACATTAAATGCGGAAAGACATTACAGACTATCCTACCAATTTTTCTTTCTAGATGGCAAGGAAGATTTCATCATTTAATGACCAAAATGCCATAACATCACACGTCTACCACAAAATCCAAAACATAGCAATAAGTCTAAAATATTACATTTCCGACAAGCTAAACTATTTCAAATTACATTATCCAACATAAACATTAGTAAACTATCTAGCCCGCCTTTCCAAGCTCCTCAGCTTGGCTCTCGTCCCGTCCTTCTGCTCCGGCATTTCCTGCGTCATCAGCTAGGGTAGAAGTAGGGCGTTAGACAACGCGCCCAGTAGGACTCCGAGTAGGGCTAACACATGGATTAGTGATAACAAAGCATATAGATAATACATAACGAAAAGCCATAGAATGAATGCCATGCCATGGGTGTCGGTGTTATGAATCCCACCCATCATCCTTACTATCCCGATGCCATATCCCCCTTGACGGTAAGGCCTCGTCAAGGTGTAACCACAAATACGATATCCCCCTTGATGGAAGAACCATCATCAAGGTATAACAATAAATACAACATCCCCCTTGACGGTAAGGCCTCGTCAAGGTGTAACCACAAATACAATATCCCCCTTGATGGAAGAACCATCATCAAGGTATAACAATAAATACAACAATCCCCTTAATGGAAAAACCATCATCAAGGTATAATAATCCATACATCATCCCTGATGAGTCAAACACATCATAATGTCCCCATGCCTGTTTATCGGTCGCCCCGACGGAGCATGGACTCCGGTTCATTTCACCCTTCTCATGCCATATCCCTCCCATGTCATGCATGAGATGTAGATGCCATATGCCATGTAATGAATATAATAACCAACCATGGCATTTAAAAATTCCATCAATAAAACATATGACTTGATTATCAAAAGTAGATCAAGCAAAGCCTCAATACACACATCATAGACTTAAAACCCATTTTAAACCAATCATATGCTTACCAGAATAAATCAAGTAAAAACCCCTACATAATACATAATTCAAACCCAATCTTAAAACAAACCATATAATTTCCAAAATAATTTAAAGAAACCATCACTCAATCCATGGCTTACAAAAAGGTTAGAATCCTACCAAATACCGACTAGCGTTCTTTCTTTCGTTTCCGCCTGATAGACCCGGTCGCCGATCCGCGTACCGCTTGCGATGTCCCGTACCTTATTACATATTAACAATTAGTCCATGTTTTACCCATTTCTAAGCCCATACATCATGTCTTAGTGGGTTTTCCTCATTTTGGCCAATATTTACGGTTTTGCCATTACCCTTCCATGGATAATTCATTCCCTCTTCCACATACATTATGGTCTATAATGGATCCATAACTTAGGTCTGTTAACGACCTAGCAATCATATCATGTGATCATAAAATTAGTCATTTTATTGACCTAATCCTTATTCCTTTAAACCCATACAAAACCCCATACTTAACCCTTTAAATGGCTAATGGATCATAGGTTCAAAATACCCAATTTATCAAATCTTTCCATGGGGTTTACATCATGCATTTAAACCACAATGAGTCCATTATCCACTCATTCCCTTTATTCATAATTGATCCATACACTTACCAATCATGAGATACAACCATATCTTAACCTAATTCCCATTAGCTAAAGCATACCCATAGACTTTAATCTTAGCCTATCCATTGGTTCACAAAAATGGGTCCATTGATGTCTCATTAACCATGACATAAGAACATTAGCAATTAACCACTTGATTAACCTAACTTACAATTACACATTAATCTTAGGCCTTAATTGGTTCACAAAATGGGTCCATTGATGTATTATTACCCATAACATAACTACACTAGAAAAATTAGGTATTTAAATACTCTAACTCTCATTCATTTCTCCCACACATAATACCAAATTTTAATCCATAATTTTACCCACAAATGGGTCATGGGTTCGGCCATACACCATGGCCGAACCCATGATGTCTTTACCCCATTCTTTCTTTGGCCTATTTACACATTTGAATCATCACCCTTAATCACATTAAAGTCTATTAACTTAGCCACACTTAAGTTCAAAATTGATCCATAACTTAGATCTATTAGTGACCTATCAACCATAACATGAACTCATTAAAAATGAGTCCTTAACTTAACCTAATCCCAATCAATTTAAACACATTCATACTCCAATCTAACCCATCAAAAGGCTCACAAATGAGCCATGGGTTCGGCCATACACCATGGCCTAACCCATGGTGTCCTTTTCCCATTTTTCTTGGATCCATTGTTACACATTTGAATTTATCACAAGTCCCTCCAGGAAGGGGTTTAATTCACACACTTAAACCCTCATCTTTTACTACATTGGGGTCCATTACAAATATCAACACTAGGTTCATTTTGGTACATTCCAAAACCACCAACATTAAATATATTTTGAGTCCATCAACTTAGCTACATTCCCCATTTGTTTTTCATGGTTCCAAAATACTTAGTCCATCCCAATTTCCCATTATTTTCTTAGGCCTATTTACCACATTTGCACCCATCACAAGTCCTTCCATGAAGGGTTTAATTTAGACATTTAAATCATCATTCTTAATCACCTTCAAGTCCATAAACTTAGCCATATTCCCATTACAGCTAATAACATTGGGTTCCTTTTTGTCCATCAACACCACCCACATTTCCCATTTATTTTTCCATAATTCATAACCATTAAACTACCATTGGATCACCATAGGGTTCATGGTCCAATCTTCATTCATTCATTTCTTTTAAGGCCACAAAATTATTCATATCTCCCATCAATTCCTCATTTACAATCCCTTTAAAAAAATTACCAACATTTGATCATTAAACACTTAAAACCCTAAACCATTCTTTTTTGAGGTCATTAAAATTATCTTCCATCTCCTATGATTCTCTCCTTTAAAACCTCTTTACAAAATTCACCACATTCAATTATTTACAACCCTAGAAATTATAAACATTCTCCATTCTTCCATTTTTTTTTCCTTTTCCTAATCCTAATTTATCCATTAGGGTTTCCTCCACTTTCCACCTTTCAAATTGATGGATTTAAAATCCATGGCATAAAATCATTTGGCCACCATTAAATTTACAAAATGAATCCCAAATCTTAAACCCTAAAAATCCAAAATTTCTTGTTTGAGAAAATACTTACAATCCGATGCCTCCTCCGACTTCCGCCACTCCCGTCGGCTTCCTTAGCCTTCTACCTTCTTCTTCTCCTTGTTTGATCGGCCAAGATGGGTTTGATTAAGATGAAAAACCTCCAAGCTTGGGTCGGCCAATGATGGAGATAGATTGAGAGAGAGAGAGATGGGGGAGGGAAGGTCTCAAGTTTTGATCTTGAGATGGAGGCTTATACTTATACTTCTCCTCTCTTTTCTTCTTTTCTTTTCTTCTTTTCTTTTCTTCTTCTCTTCTCTTTGGCTTTCTTCTCCTTTCTTTCCTTGGAGGTGAGGGACGGTGGTAGAGAGAACAAGAGAGGAAAAGAGTGAAAGAGCACCAATGGAAAAGGTGAGGATGGGATAAGATGAAAACCCATCTTATCTCCTTTGGTTGCTTATGTTACATTCTATCATTAATTCTTCCCACCTAACACATAGGATATTTTTCTTGCTTTATGGTGGTGGTTGGGATAACCACCACCAAGCCAACGTTGGTGTGTTTCTTTGGGTTGTTTGTGAAAAACCACCATTTGACTTATTTGGACAACTTAACTAATGTGATTAATTAAATCCTTAGCCTAGGTTAATTATTTCTTATTTAATCTAATTACCTTTCCTTAAATTCCCTCCATGTATCCACCTATGGTTGACCCAAGTCAACCATGGTGGCCGGCCCCACCAACTCTTGGTCCACACGCCACCTCACTTGGTGAGGTGGAGGTGGGTCCCAATTGGCCACATCACCTTGGTCTAATTCCATCACCAACTTAGGTGATTTAGCTTTAACTAAGTCCATTCCAACCAATTGGATCCTCATTGGGCCCATGGCCCAATTACATTTATCCATACCCATTTATCTTAGGGCTTACATTATCTTAATCCATTGGGTCCCAAGTGGGTATTGGGCCCAATTTGACCATCCTTGGCCCAATTGACCATCATTGACCCCTTAAATGAATTTAAATCCAATCCATAATCCATTGGGCCCGAGTTGGACCTTTGTCCAAATTTTGGTCCATTTACCATTTATTCCATCAAATTTCTCATTTCCACCATTAAAATAAATAATAACCACATATTTATTGATTTAAAAATTTCGGGCCATTACAGGCCAAACCCCATGAATTTGGATTAATGGGTTAATTATTAGCCTAAGTATATTGTAAATAAGAATATTGGGTTATATTAGCCATGGATGGCAATCTTGTAAATATATGGAAACAGGGAAGGTAAATGGCTATGGATATGCATAATGGCATTTTGGTAATTAAGTGAAAATAAGGGACCATGGGTTTTGGCCATGGTTTTGGCCAAACCCCATGGTAATTGTTTTGATGAACATAGGGTTACGTACGTTGGATTAAATGAAGGAATTGTTAATTAAAGATTAGACCAATGGCAATTTGGTAATAACGGCTGAAAATGATAAACCATGGGATTGGTTTATGGACTTAAAATAATTGTAAACCAAATGGGACTTGGTTTTGATTGTTGGTTATATTATAAGGTAACAAGACCTCACAAGGTGTCTACGATCGTGAGCAGTTACCGGACGAAAGATGCAAGGATACGTTAGCGGTCTTTGGCAGGATTCCACCTCTTTGAAACCATGGGTTTATGCACATTGTTTTTATCTTGATTTAATGAATTTATACTGCAAAAGGATATGTTTCAAATGGTGATTTTATATGCCATGTTTATTTGATAAAATAACATGTGTTTTAAATATGAGCTTTTAAATGTTATGATTTTGTATAATTGCATAGCATGTGGTATTCGCATCTCATGCATGGCATGGAAGGGATGACAGGTAACCGGGGACTCACACTCCGTTGAGGCATCCGTAAAACACTCGTGGGGGGGATACCTTGATGATTAGAATTCCATCAAGAGCATATTATGTATAATACCTTGATGATGAGAATCCCATCAAGAGGATACTATGTATGAAGATCTTGATGATGAGCATTCCATCAGGAGGATACTATATATCCGGAGATCCACACTCCGTCAGGGCTTCCGTAAAACACTCGTGGAAGGATACTTTGATGATGAGAATTCCATCAAGAGGATACTATGAGCTTGTGATGGGTGGGGTTCATTGCATATGATAGCATGGCATGGCATTGAATCGGCATGATTATGACCTCTATTATCATGCAAGGTTTCTGGTTTTTATCGGTATGATTGGATCTCTATTATCATACACTGTTTTGAATACAATGTTTTATAAGTATGGCATGATTTATTATAACTGGTTTTGATATATATTATATTTGGATTTTTGGTACAACCCATGTGTTAACCCTAATTGGAATACCTACTGGGCACGTTGTACTAACGCCCTACTTCTACCCTATTTGATGACATAGGAAACGAGGGGAACGATGAACGCAAAACGGGCCAAGCATAGCAGCTTGGAGGATTATAGTTTATATTTTGTTTAAGATACTCACGAGCTTGTATTTTGAGTATCTAGAATTCGGATTGTAATAACTTAGATGAATTTGCTAAATTAATTAAAATAGGTGACTGATTTTATGATGCTAGGTCATGATTAATGAATCACTAATGAATCTAAGTATGAATGAATTTTGGACTTGGAATGTACATAAATGAATGGATGATTAACCATAGAAGAGAGAGTGGCAAAATGGTAATTATTAGCCACCTTGAGGAACCATGGGTTCGGCCATGGTACATGGCCGACCCCTATGTATGTTAGACATAAAAATTGGATACATTGCGAATGATTAAATGAAACGAATAGATGCTGCGTTTTAGGCTCGCAAATCGGAATATTTAAAATGGCCAAAATCGGATTTATGGATGTGTTTTAAACCACGGAAAACGATGCTAAGTTAGGGGCTGATTTTGGTAAACAGATAACGTAATTAGGAACCCAAGGTTGTAATAAGTTAAGGACTTAATCATGGATAACATATGGACTAATTCGGTAAATATGTAATAAGGTACCGGGACGTCGCAAACGGTACGCGATCGGAGACCGGATTATCAAACGGAAACGTAACGGGACGCTAAGCGGTATTCGGTAGGATTCCTACCTTTTTGTAAGCCTTGGATATGTGATGGTTCTTTAATCTGATGATTATATGATTTATCTTATGATTGAATTTCGAATTATGAATTATATGTTTAAGTACTATGGATTATGATTTAATGCTATGGATAATATTTTTTTAAGACTATGGACTATACTTAGATGCTATGGATTTTATATGGATTGTATATATATTACATAGCATAATGCAATTACATCTCATGCATGTCATGGGCGGGAAAATAATGAAACTGGAGTCCATGTTCCGTCGGGACGACAGAGAAGCAAACATGGGGATAGCCTGAGGGGCTATAACCGGAGTCCATGCTCCGTCGGGGCGACAAAGAATCAGACATGGGGATAGCTCTTATGCTATAACCGGAGTCCATGCTCCGTCGGGGCGACCGAGAAGCAAACATGGGGACACCTTGACGAGGCTTTGCCGTCAAGGGGAATACGATATTTTATGATGATACGGTCAATGGGTGGGACACATGACATAGGCACCCATGGCATGGAATTCATCATATGTTTACTTTATTATTATTTGGTATGCATGTTATCACTAATCCATGTGCTAGCCCTACTCGGAGTCTTACTGGGCGCGTTGACTAACGCCCTACTTCTACCCTAGCCGATGACGCAGGAGATGGCGGAAATGGTGAAGACGCCGGGAGTCGAGCTTAGGAGCTTGGGAAGTGGATATCTAGTTTTATTTCAGTTTCATTTTGGAGATGTAATTTAAAGTAGCTTAGCTCATCGGACTGTATAATTTATATTTCTTGTTATGGTTTGGACTGCATTATGGACAATATCGTTTTGAGGCATAAATGTGAACATAGGGGTATTTTGGTAATTTAATGTTGTATATTCCCTTCTATCTAAAAACCGGTAGGATAGACTCTATTATCATGTTCCACATTCAGTTAGTTTACGCAAGCTTACTTTCTACGCGTGAACCGTTCCCGTGGACTTAGTTCCGCGCAAGCGTGGGGTTGGCCAGTTAAGGGTCGGGCTTTAGAAGCTCGGACTTAACTCACATCGTGACGTCCGCGCCCTCTCTCACTCTCCATTTAAAAAAAAAGATTTTCAAAAAGCGAGTGAAAAAGGGGCAGGCGTTACATTTCCACCCCATTTACATCTTAGCCATTATTCTTTCATAGCTACCCACTTAGCCTGATTCATTAATCATAACATAAAACTCTAATAGATCCCTCCATTCCTTAGCTTGATCATTCATTCATCTAAACATACATAGATCCACAATGACCAATTAAAATGGTTCATGGGTTTCAGCCATACACCATGGCCGAACCCATGATGTCTCATTTCCCATCTTCTCCTTTAAATCATTTATAATCTTAGGTCCATAAACAAAGTCCCTTTATGTGTGTGTGTGTGTGTGTGTGGGGGGGGGGGGGGGGGGGGGTAGGGGAATGGGGGGTGTGTAGTTTAATCATGCACTTAGATTCATCATTTAAAACCCAAAGATCATAATAAATCCATTAATATTTCTTAATGGGGTTCGGCCATACAACATGGCCGAACCCATGGTCTTTGGTTCTTCCTTATTTCCTCATTTCAAGTTTATCATTTACAACATGTAAACCTTATTTAAAATCACTAACATATTTGCATGATTTTCATCATTTACCACTCATTAACATTTACCAACATCCTTCATCATTTTCATGATCTTACTATATGTAAATAATTCAATATTTCTCTATGGGGTTCAGCCATACCACATGGCCGAACCAATGGTCCATGGTTCTTCACCATTTACCACATTTGAGACCTTTTAAAATGATTAACAATTCTCCATTATTTTCCTCCTTTAAAACCCTTTAAAATCATCGACATACATCCATTTTAAAACCTTTTAAAATCCTTAACACCTTTCCATAGGGTTCGGCCATACAACATGGCCGAACCCTATGGTTCATCACTTCCTCTTAAAAAACATATAGCCAAGATTTGATCTTTTGATGGGGTTTGGCCATACATCATGGCCGAACCTCATCCAACCCCTTTTGTCCTTGATGGTTCTCATACATAAAACCTAAGGTTTGGCTATGCAAGGGCCAAACCATGATCCTTGATCATTCACCATTTCCTACATGGGACATGCATAAGGTCCTTAGCCATAACAAGATTAGGGTTCGGCCATGCAATGGCCGCCGAACCATGTTCTTTTACCATCTTTTCTTACTTATAACATCTTATCAAGTACTTACTGATTCCGCGACTCCTCCGGTTTCTTTCACTCCTTCTTGCTCCTCCGATCTTTAATCATACACTTAGATTCATCATTTAAAACCCAAAGATCATAATAAATCCATTAATATTTCTTAATGGGGTTCGGCCATACAACATGGCCGAACCCATGGTCTTTGGTTCTTCCTTATTTCCTCATTTCAAGTTTATCATTTACAACATGTAAACCTTATTTAAAATCACTAACATGTTTGCATGATTTTCATCATTTACCACTCATTAACATTTACCAACATCCTTCATCATTTTCATGATCTAAATATATGTAAATAATTCAATATTTCTCTATGGGGTTCAGCCATACCACATGGCCGAACCAATGGTCCATGGTTCTTCACCATTTACCACATTTGAGACCTTTTAAAATGATTAACAATTCTCCATTATTTTCCTCCTTTAAAACCCTTTAAAATCATCGACATACATCCATTTTAAAACCTTTTAAAATCCTTAACACCTTTCCATAGGGTTCGGCCATACAACATGTAAGGGCCCGGAATTTTTAAAATTAATATAAATGGGAATATTATTTATTTTAAGGATGAAAATTGGAAAATTGGTGGAGTAAATGGTAAATGGGCCAAAATTTGGATAAAGGCCCAAGTGTGGCCCAATAGACTATGGTTTGGATTTAAATTTATTTAAATGGGTCAAGAATGGTCAAATTGGGTCAAATACCCATTTGGGACCCAATGGGTCAAGATGGTTATGCTCTAAGGTAAATGGGCTAGATGGAAATGTAATTGGGCCATAGGCCCAATGGTAATCCACTTAGAGTGAATTCAATGATTTTGAATCACCTAAGTTATTTGGAATTAAACAATGGTGATGTGGCCAAGTGGGACCCACCTCCACCTCATCAAGTGAGGTGGCGTGTGGGCCAAGGTTTGGTGGGGCCGGCCACCATGGTTGATTTGGTCAACCATGGGTGGAGTAATGGACTTAGGCTAAGTACCAATGGATTAACCTAAGTTAATTATCTAATTAATTAAATAATTAAATTATTTAAAATGGTAGTTAAGAGTGGTCAAAGTGGGGCCATGAGGTGAAGACTCACCTCATCTCAAACTCAAGTGAAACACGTTGGCTTAGTGGTGGTTTAGATAACCACCACCATAAAACATTTTAAATATCTAAGAAAATATCTTAAGGTTGGTGGGTGTCATTAATGTAAAGTAAAAAATGGAGATGAGCTTTGTTGGTGTCTTATTCTCATTTTTTTTTTTGTTAACTCCATCCCTCCCACTCCTCCATTGCCGTCCCATGTTCAAGTGAAGGGAGAAAGAGAGCTAAGGAGGAGAGAAGAGAAGAAGAGAAGAAAGAAGTGGAATTTGGAGGAAAATTACTCTAAGGTCAAGGTTACCATCTCCTCTCTCATCACCTCTCCCTCTTCCTCTCTCAATTTAAACCCTAACTTGGCTGATCCTAAGGTTGGGGGTTGCCACCATTGATCAAGCCTCTTGACCTATTAAAGATCAAGAGGAAGGAGAGAGGAGGCTAAGGAGACCGACGGGAGCGGCGGAAATCGGAGGAGACGTCGGATTGTGAGTATTTCTTAAACAAGAAATTTTGGATTTTAGGGTTTAAGAATTGGAATTTATTTTGTATTAATGTAATGGTGGATAGATAATTTTATGCAATGGAGTTTAAACCCATCAAATGAGAGGGTGGAAGATGGAGAAAACCCTAAATGGGTGAATTAGGGTTAGGGTAAGAAAATGACTAAATGGGTTATGTGCATTATGTAAATTATGAAATTAAGCATGGAATGGGGTAATTGGAATAAAATTATGGGCCATAGGGTTCGGCCATGTAGTATGGCCGAACCCCATGGTGGATGATTTGGTCTTTGATGTAATTGGTTAAGGTTTTAAGAATGGAAAACAATGAGGGTGTTAAGTTAATGAATTGTAGTAAATGAGTGAATGTGGGAAAGGTTTCAAAATGCCTTTTATGATGGAAATGTAAAGGGATTTTATGGCATTGGAGGGCATAGAAAGTGATGGATTGTGAACCATGGGTTCGGCCATGGTGTATGGCCGAACCCTATGGTGATAATGGTGGATTTAATGGTTATGATTTATGGAGAAATAAATGGGAAAATGTTGATAATTTTGATGGACCCAAAGTATGAAATGATACCCTATGGTAATGTTTTACAAATTTTAAATGGGGTTAAAAGGATGGAAAATGGGGAAAGGACACCATGGGTTCTGCCATGGTGTATGGCCGAACCCATGGCCCAATTGTAACCCATTGTAGTGGGTTAAATTGGATGATGGATGGTGTTTGTGGCCTCCAAAGGGAATGAATGAGTGATGCACTCATTGAAGTTAAATGCATAAGGTAAACCCCATCGGAGGATTTGATGAATTAGGTATTTTGAATCCATGACCCAAATGGTGGATCATTTTTAGGTCTAAGGTTAATGTGTATGTATGTGATTAAGTAATGGGAATTGGATTAATTAGATGACAAGTTTTAATAGTTTGGTGGGTCATAAATGAACCTAAGTTAGGGATCTAAGTTTAAAAATCAATTTTGGACTTAATCATGCATGCATAAATGGGTGATTAACCATGGAAAATGAGGTAGTGGCAAAACCGTAATTAAATGCCAAGTTCAAGAATTCCATGGAGATTGATCATGGAATGAGGGGATCTAATGTGATAACCTTATAAGTGGTTAATAAAGCCTAGGGTGGCTGATTTTAGACATATGTACTTAAAAATATATAATGGATTAGGTGGGACCCACAAAACCTAAATGGTGACCGGTTTTTCATAAGGGCTTATAAATGGTTGAAACATGGACTAATGATTAGTGTGTAACAAGGTACTGGACATCGCAGGCGGTGCGCGATCGGCGACCGGGTTTGTCGAGCAGAAAAATGTAAAAGGACGCAAGTCGGTATTAGGTAGGATTCCTACATTTTTGTAATCCATGGATTGGGTGATGTTTTCTTTAATTTATTTTGGAAAGCATGTGGTTGCCTTTAAGATGAGTTTTGGATTATGTATCTTGTGATGTTTTCCTTTAAATTATTTTGGAAATCATGTGAATGTCTTAAGATGCATTTTGGATTAAATATTATGGGATGTTTTTCCCTTTGATTTATTTGATAATCAAGTAATTGTTTTAAGATGGGTTTTTGTGTTACTATTGAACTACATATATTTACATGGCACATGGCATCTACATCTCATGCTGGCATGGGAGGGATATGACAGGGAAATGATGAAATGAAACCGGAGTCCATGCTCCGTCGGGGCGACCGATAAACAGCATGGGGACATTTCACATATGTATTATGATACCTTGATGATGCTTTTCCATCAAGGGGGATGTTGTATTTATTATTGTACCTTGATGATGGTTCTTCCATCAAGGGGGGGATGCCTAGTGTGGATCGCATCTTGATGAGGCTTTTGCATCAAGAGGGTCATGGTACGATGATGGTATGGATTCTATTTGGAATACTATGGATGGTTGGAAAAAGGGACATTCTAGAGTTGAGGATGAGATTGATGGGTGGGATTCATGACATAAAACACCATTGCATTACATTGTACCAAATGGCATAATTTTGAGATAATATCTTCTATATGCTTTGTTATTACTAATCCATGTGCTAGCCCTACTCGGAGTCCTACTGGGCGCGTGGTCTAATGCCCTACTTCTACCCTAGCCGACGATGCAGGAGATGGCGGCACGGAAGGACAGGACGGGAGTCAAGCTCAGGAGCTTGGGAAGGCGGATTCATTATGTTGTTTAAGTTATGTTGGAAAAATGTAATTTGAGTAGCTTAGCTTGTCGGAATGTAATAAATTAGATTACTGGCTATGTTTTGGGATTTTATTATGGACATTATGGTTTAGAGGTATTATAGAAATTTAAATGAATGTTATCTTCCTTGCTATCTCAAATCTGTAGGATAGTCTTTGTTGTTAATTCCGCACTGAGAAGTAATATTCCTTGAGCTTACATCTACGCGTGAACCGTACTCGTGGACTTGGCTCCACGCACGCGTAGGGTTGGCCAGTTAAGGGCCGGGCTTTAGAAGCTCGGACTTAACTCGCGTCGTGACGTCCGCGCCCTTTGTCACTTTTATGGAAAAAAAAAAAAAAAATAGACTCTGATTTTCGGTGAAAAAGGGGCGGGCGTTACAGTTGGTATCAGAGCGAATTCGGAAGAATGAATCTCTCGAAGTAAGATTAAGACGGTTGCACGTCTCACTGACGGCTAAGAATCCCAACCGACCGACTCTTCGGAGACCGCTGCACGGGGGCCGGGTTAATTTACTTCGATTGACTCAAACTGAAGTGTTTAATCTGAGAACAACAATTGACGGAAAGGAATGATAGCAAGGGAAGAAAGATTCATTCTAGGAGAGATTTATTGAAACATAGCAAGATAGGGTTTACTTCCCCAGAAATGAGAAAACATCTAGTTTTTTTTCCCCCAAATTGATGAAACAGTACTAGATTTATTAGTCATAGCAAAGTAGGAAGTACTTCCCCGGTATTCCCAATTTGAACAACAGACAATAGGAATTTAGAGATTCCCCCCCCAGAAACAAAGGAAAAAACAAGTGTGCTTATTTGGCAACTTTCCCCAAACAAAATATATTGTGATATACATAAGAAATTCCCCAAAACCGAGATTGGTTTTATTGGAAATTGCAGTTGATGATTTTTGGGTTCTAATTGTATTCTATGAATACAAGTGTGTCAAATGAAGGGGAGTGTACGGAATTATGGGATAAGGGAAACCCCTAACTGTTTCATAGATTTGGTGTCTGCTTCTAGCATAGCAGTTAGCCTAGACTTTCAGGAGGGACCTCCCGAGGAAGATGAAGAGGATGTAGCATCTCTTCCTGAGGAGAATATGGGAGACTTTCCAATGATAAGAGAGTCGGTAGGGGAAATGGAACCCGATTGTATGCACGAGTTGTGCAACTAGGTTGGACACAACTGCACATACTATCCTTACCCTGTTGAAGTGGTATACCCGATTTGTGGACTACATGGACACGGGAAAAAGAGGACTAACTGTCCTTATATTGGAAGATAGTTAATGATTTTGGGGTTTTAAATGAAGAAAATAAGGGTGATATTAAATTGCACAAGCATACTTGTATTGTGAGTGCATGTGAATATACATGTGTTGAATTCTTATTGTTGAGTGTATGAGGTGATGAAATGTGGAAAGATTAATAGTTATGATCATACTAATTAAGTGAGGAAAGAGTATGTAAAAAAAAAAAAAAATGTACAATGAGGAACTACATGCATCAAATGAGGATAAGAGGCATGAACTTTTGATGTGGGGTATATGTTGCATATGCTTATGAGTGAGGCAAATGTGAATAAAAAGGGTGGGAAATATTTGTTAATGTGATGTATGGGTATACTTGGGGGATGGTACAATGGCTTTTAGAAATGGTTTTTATATTGGCGATAACCCATGGTTTGATAATTTGTCATGACCAAGTGAAGGGATTTATGTTATGACATATAATGGGTGATGATGTAAACGCTTTGTGAAGGGGTATAAGAGGTTCTCATGTGAACAAAGTGCCATTTGAGAGATGTTGGATAAACAATGTACTTGAAAGGGGACTGGAGTGCATGGGTTAACTTGTCACATGAAACTCGTGAGAAGATGATATTATGAGGAGAATGTGAAGGGTCTAGCTTGCAAAGACTAATATATTGTATGAAAAAAAAAAATCTTCTATGTATAATGCAAGTGCATTCTCCCAATGTGTAGTATAGATTATGAATAAGTAATGATAGGCCTTGAAATGGATTTATGGCCTTAAAAGGCATGAATGAATGATGGACCATGAATTTATGAAAGCATTTTATTTAGTGATTGTATGAGGATTCCTTATGAGGTTATTAAGTTGTGAATTATCAATTGTGCAATGAGTTATATGATGTACTTTGATAATTGGTGGTATTCAATGAGTAATCATTGAGGAACAAGGATGTGTTATAGACTATGGGTATGATGATGAGTTGATAAAGTGCCAGGAGTTGTGAATATGTAGTATGCATGAGAAGGCCGTGATATGCCAATGCGTTTGGTTGGAAACCTAGGTGGAGCTCATGAGTAATTCCAAAGTTTAGGAATTTATGGATGGTCATGGATGGTCTTCGAATGTATTGGGATGATTTGCTCTGGATGAGTAGCATTATTAATTTTTAAAAATCTCTAGGTGTGTGTTGTAAATGGGGTAGGGTAACCTAATCATAATTAGGTTGAATCACTACATCTTATTAATGTGTTATTTCTTATGATACCCCAAATGGTTGTTTGATGTGAATGGAGGTGAAAGATCTGGTTACACATGAGTTGTGTTATTCGAAGATGGTGTGTGATTTCAATTCTACGTGGCCTGCTAATGAAGGAATATGAACCGTATGATGTGGTAACCATTGATAACGTAGGCATGTAGGGTGGAATTTGGTGGTTGGTGAAATTGGTAATACTTGTGAATATTTTAGTGGTGAATGGGCACTATTTGACATAATCTAAGTAAGCTTAGATATATCACTGTTTTTATGGAATCTATGAAAATATGTGGAATAATCCAAAAGGGTAGGAAATTAGTATCTATATGATTTGGATTGATGTCGGGTATTGGTATTGTAGGAGTTATGAACAAAAAGGGTTAGCCACATAGTGGCTTATATGCAAATAAAGGTATGATTGCTTTTGATAGATAGGCCTAAGGGAAAGGTTAAGAGTCTAGTGAAACTTGAATGGGAAGCTATGGGCGACTGCCGAGTGAGACTGATCACCTGACTCTGTAGTTGGCCGATGGAATTCCAGGAGGGTGAAGCTAGAAACCTAGTTAAAATAGAATCAACAATGGACTTGAGCATAGGCTTGTATTGGCAGACTAACTCACACGGAGAGTAGACAAAAGAACGTATTGAAGGAGTACGTATGAGAAATGTCTTGGCAACAGATAAAGTGAAATAGAATACGTTAGTCTACATAAAATCGCAAATGGATGCATGAGGAAAAGAGATAATACGAGGCAAAGTGAATTCTGCAAGAATGAAACTCATAGGTTGATATGAGTGGTGTTGATGTGAGTAAGAGATACTTGACACGATTGAACGGGAACAACGAATAGACCCAGAAATGGAGGAGACTTGGACCAAGATATCTACATGTGAGGTAGTATCGGAATTTGAGTTACGACCGGGATAGGGTCTTGTGTTCCGAGGTAGGACGTAGGTACCTAAGAGTTGCGGAAGGGAGTTGTTGGTTGAGGCACACCAAACCAAGCTCTCTACCCATCCGGACAGCGCCAAAGATGTACCATGATCTTAAGAGGCACTATTGGTGGCATGGACTCAAGAGAGATGTGGCAGAGTTTATGCTCGCTGCCTAACTTGTCAGCAGGTCAAGGTGGGGGCATCAGGAGCCACCGGGGTTACTCAAACCCTTACCAGTGCCGGAGTGGAGATGGGAACATGTAGCCATGGACTTTGTAACAGGGCTGCTAAGGTCATCAAGGGACAACGATGCAATATGGGTCGACACGGTACATCCGAAATATTATCAGACTACATGGTGTACCCCGGACTATTGTGTCCAACAGAGATGGCCAATTCACTAACAAAGTATGGCAGAGCGTGTAATTGGCTATGGGGACCGACGTGTTGACCAGCACAGTATTCCACCCACACACTGATGGACAATCGGAGAGAACAATACAGATATTGGAGGATATGCTGAGAGCAGGTATGCGGGATTTCAAGGGTGGATGGGAGAATCGCCTGCCACTGGTGGAGTTCTCCTACAATAACAGTACCTCCAGATGGATCCATTTGAGGCCTTATATGGTGGGCCGTGTAGATCTCCAGTGCGTTAGACAGAGGTCGGTGAGCCTGCACTGGTTGGACCAAAGTTGCTTGCGGAGACTACGGCGTAGATTAAATTTATACGGTAACCTTTACTCACTGCGCAGAGCCGTTATAAGTATTACGCCGACAAGAGGAGAAGTTTCCCCGAGTTTGAGGGGGAGATTTGGTGCTTTTGGAAGTCTCACCACGGGAGGGACACATGAGACTCAGAAAGAAGGGGAACTGTCGCCTAGATTGTGGGGCCGTTTCCAATCCTAAAGAGGGTGGGGGAGGTGGCCTATTAGTTAGCACTTCCTCCACAGTAATCATTTTTACGTGATGTGTTTCATGTGTCCGGGTTGAGGAAAATACAACCCCAACCCTTCACATGTCTTGAATGTACCAGACGTCGATGTACAAAGCGACGTGATGTGTGTGGAGAAGCCGATCAGAGTGATCGGGAGAGAACAAAGGGTACTGCGGAACTCTTTGTGTCGATGTTTTGAACCTCTACTTCGCTCTAATTTTCGGGACGAAAATTTTAAAAGAGGATTGTATTGTAAGGGCCCGGAATTTTTAAAATTAATATAAATGGGAATATTATTTATTTTAAGGATGAAAATTGGAAAATTGGTGGAGTAAATGGTAAATGGGCCAAAATTTGGATAAAGGCCCAAGTGTGGCCCAATAGACTATGGTTTGGATTTAAATTTATTTAAATGGGTCAAGAATGGTCAAATTGGGTCAAATACCCATTTGGGACCCAATGGGTCAAGATGGTTATGCTCTAAGGTAAATGGGCTAGATGGAAATGTAATTGGGCCATAGGCCCAATGGTAATCCACTTAGAGTGAATTCAATGATTTTAAATCACCTAAGTTATTTGGAATTAAACAATGGTGATGTGGCCAAGTGGGACCCACCTCCACCTCATCAAGTGAGGTGGCGTGTGGGCCAAGGTTTGGTGGGGCCGGCCACCATGGTTGATTTGGTCAACCATGGGTGGAGTAATGGACTTAGGCTAAGTACCAATGGATTAACCTAAGTTAATTATCTAATTAATTAAATAATTAAATTATTTAAAATGGTAGTTAAGAGTGGTCAAAGTGGGGCCATGAGGTGAAGACTCACCTCATCTCAAACTCAAGTGAAACACGTTGGCTTAGTGGTGGTTTAGATAACCACCACCATAAAGCATTTTAAATATCTAAGAAAATATCTTAAGGTTGGTGGGTGTCATTAATGTAAAGTAAAAAATGGAGATGAGCTTTGTTGGTGTCTTATTCTCATTTTTTTTTTTGTTAACTCCATCCCTCCCACTCCTCCATTGCCGTCCCATGTTCAAGTGAAGGGAGAAAGAGAGCTAAGGAGGAGAGAAGAGAAGAAGAGAAGAAAGAAGTGGAATTTGGAGGGAAATTACTCTAAGGTCAAGGTTACCATCTCCTCTCTCATCACCTCTCCCTCTCCCTCTCTCAATTTAAACCCTAACTTGGCTGATCCTAAGGTTGGGGGTTGCCACCATTGATCAAGCCTCTTGACCTATTAAAGATCAAGAGGAAGGAGAGAGGAGGCTAAGGAGACCGACGGGAGCGGCGGAAATCGGAGGAGACGTCGGATTGTGAGTATTTCTTAAACAAGAAATTTTGGATTTTAGGGTTTAAGAATTGGAATTTATTTTGTATTAATGTAATGGTGGATAGATAATTTTATGCAATGGAGTTTAAACCCATCAAATGAGAGGGTGGAAGATGGAGAAAACCCTAAATGGGTGAATTAGGGTTAGGGTAAGAAAATGACTAAATGGGTTATGTGCATTATGTAAATTATGAAATTAAGCATGGAATGGGGTAATTGGAATAAAATTATGGGCCATAGGGTTCGGCCATGTAGTATGGCCGAACCCCATGGTGGATGATTTGGTCTTTGATGTAATTGGTTAAGGTTTTAAGAATGGAAAACAATGAGGGTGTTAAGTTAATGAATTGTAGTAAATGAGTGAATGTGGGAAAGGTTTCAAAATGCCTTTTATGATGGAAATGTAAAGGGATTTTATGGCATTGGAGGGCATAGAAAGTGATGGATTGTGAACCATGGGTTCGGCCATGGTGTATGGCCGAACCCTATGGTGATAATGGTGGATTTAATGGTTATGATTTATGGAGAAATAAATGGGAAAATGTTGATAATTTTGATGGACCCAAAGTATGAAATGATACCCTATGGTAATGTTTTACAAATTTTAAATGGGGTTAAAAGGATGGAAAATGGGGAAAGGACACCATGGGTTCTGCCATGGTGTATGGCCGAACCCATGGCCCAATTGTAACCCATTGTAGTGGGTTAAATTGGATGATGGATGGTGTTTGTGGCCTCCAAAGGGAATGAATGAGTGATGCACTCATTGAAGTTAAATGCATAAGGTAAACCCCATCGGAGGATTTGATGAATTAGGTATTTTGAATCCATGACCCAAATGGTGGATCATTTTTAGGTCTAAGGTTAATGTGTATGTATGTGATTAAGTAATGGGAATTGGATTAATTAGATGACAAGTTTTAATAGTTTGGTGGGTCATAAATGAACCTAAGTTAGGGATCTAAGTTTAAAAATCAATTTTGGACTTAATCATGCATGCATAAATGGGTGATTAACCATGGAAAATGAGGTAGTGGCAAAACCGTAATTAAATGCCAAGTTCAAGAATTCCATGGAGATTGATCATGGAATGAGGGGATCTAATGTGATAACCTTATAAGTGGTTAATAAAGCCTAGGGTGGCTGATTTTAGACATATGTACTTAAAAATATATAATGGATTAGGTGGGACCCACAAAACCTAAATGGTGACCGGTTTTTCATAAGGGCTTATAAATGGTTGAAACATGGACTAATGATTAGTGTGTAACAAGGTACTGGACATCGCAGGCGGTGCGCGATCGGCGGCCGGGTTTGTCGAGCGGAAAAATGTAAAAGGACGCAAGTCGGTATTAGGTAGGATTCCTACATTTTTGTAAGCCATGGATTGGGTGATGTTTTCTTTAATTTATTTTGGAAAGCATGTGGTTGCCTTTAAGATGAGTTTTGGATTATGTATCTTGTGATGTTTTCCTTTAAATTATTTTGGAAATCATGTGAATGTCTTAAGATGCATTTTGGATTAAATATTATGGGATGTTTTTCCCTTTGATTTATTTGATAATCAAGTAATTGTTTTAAGATGGGTTTTTGTGTTACTATTGAACTACATATATTTACATGGCACATGGCATCTACATCTCATGCTGGCATGGGAGGGATATGACAGGGAAATGATGAAATGAAACCGGAGTCCATGCTCCGTCGGGGCGACCGATAAACAGCATGGGGACATTTCACATATGTATTATGATACCTTGATGATGCTTTTCCATCAAGGGGGATGTTGTATTTATTATTGTACCTTGATGATGGTTCTTCCATCAAGGGGGGGATGCCTAGTGTGGATCGCATCTTGATGAGGCTTTTGCATCAAGAGGGTCATGGTACGATGATGGTATGGATTCTATTTGGAATACTATGGATGGTTGGAAAAAGGGACATTCTAGAGTTGAGGATGAGATTGATGGGTGGGATTCATGACATAAAACACCATTGCATTACATTGTACCAAATGGCATAATTTTGAGATAATATCTTCTATATGCTTTGTTATTACTAATCCATGTGCTAGCCCTACTCGGAGTCCTACTGGGCGCGTGGTCTAATGCCCTACTTCTACCCTAGCCGACGATGCAGGAGATGGCGGCACGGAAGGACAGGACGGGAGTCAAGCTCAGGAGCTTGGGAAGGCGGATTCATTATGTTGTTTAAGTTATGTTGGAAAAATGTAATTTGAGTAGCTTAGCTTATCGGAATGTAATAAATTAGATTACTGGCTATGTTTTGGGATTTTATTATGGACATTATGGTTTAGAGGTATTATAGAAATTTAAATGAATGTTATCTTCCTTGCTATCTCAAATCTGTAGGATAGTCTTTGTTGTTAATTCCGCACTGAGAAGTAATATTCCTTGAGCTTACATCTACGCGTGAACCGTACTCGTGGACTTGGCTCCACGCACGCGTAGGGTTGGCCAGTTAAGGGCCGGGCTTTAGAAGCTCGGACTTAACTCGCGCCGTGACGTCCGCGCCCTTTGTCACTTTTATGGAAAAAAAAAAAAAAAAAATAGACTCTGATTTTCGGTGAAAAAGGGGCGGGCGTTACACAACATGGCCGAACCCTATGGTTCATCACTTCCTCTTAAAAAACATATAGCCAAGATTTGATCTTTTGATGGGGTTTGGCCATACATCATGGCCGAACCTCATCCAACCCCTTTTGTCCTTGATGGTTCTCATACATAAAACCTAAGGTTTGGCTATGCAAGGGCCAAACCATGATCCTTGATCATTCACCATTTCCTACATGGGACATGCATAAGGTCCTTAGCCATAACAAGATTAGGGTTCGGCCATGCAATGGCCGCCGAACCATGTTCTTTTACCATCTTTTCTTACTTATAACATCTTATCAAGTACTTACTGATTCCGCGACTCCTCCGGTTTCTTTCACTCCTTCTTGCTCCTTCGATCTTCTCCCTCCATAGCCTCTTCTTCCTCCTTGATCTTTGGCCGAGAATGAGCTTGAGAGGTCTTGAGATGAAAACCCAAAGAGAGGGTTCGGCCAAAGAGTGTAGGTTTGAGAGAGGGTCGGCCTTGAGTGAGAGGGAGAGGAGCTTGAGATAGAAAATACTCTAAGTGTTTCTTGTCTTGAGAGGGGGATCGGCTAAGAGAGAGAGGGAGAGAGTGAAATGAAACTCCAAGTCTTTTCTTGTCTTGTTCAATGAGGGTCGGCCTTGAGTGGTGTCTTTTGGGTGATGCCCCTTTGTAACAACTATGCCTCTTCACCTCCCTCATTAATACTTTCTTTGGGGGTTTCATCCCATGTGATGAAACTCCAATCGTGTGCCCCTTGGTTTGGTCTTGTGAGATGCAACTCTTCATCTACTCTCCTAACTCACTTAAAATGAAAGTCCCATTAACTTTTCATCCAACTCACCTTAACTCAAATATTTTTAATTCTTTTAAACTCAAGACATGTACTCATTCATTAGCTCAAATCCTTGATTCCATTTTCAATTTAATTCAGCCACACCTTAATTGAGCTTGAAGTCATTTGGTGGTCGACCAAGTCAACCATGTCCCATTAGGTCCCAATTGGGCATTTAACCCAATTGACAACCTTGACCCAATTAAATAAATCTTACCCATTTATTTCAATTGAACCTTATCCATAATCCATTGGGCCTTAATTGGGCAATTGAACCAACTCCTTACCCATTTAAGGTCTATCTCCATTAATTCACAAATTAAATGGACAATTTCCATATATATTCATAAATTGAAAATTCAAGATGTTACACTATCTATCTCAGATACTTCAGCTTCAGACTTGTTTCATTCTCAACCAAAGATTTTCATTTCTTCAAGACATAAAATATTTCAAATCTATGCTTCAAAAAATAAACCCACTTAAAAAAATACAAAAATAAAAGAAAATTTTATTTTTACTAAAAAAAAAAATTGGAGGACTTCCCTTTCATGTAAAACAATTGAATTATGGGAAACTGAATTAATATGGTAAGATTTTTTTAGTTTAAGTGGGGTACATAGCATAAATAAATGGGTTAAAAATAACTAAATTACCTAAATATCATTTTTAAATTTGGTTGGATTCAAGTCGAAGGCCTCTCTACCCAGCCTAACTTGGATTTATTTCAAGTCAGGTCACGTCTAAATATATGCATGACCTGAAATTAGTTTTCCATTAAAAGGAAGGACAAACATTGTTTGCTCTTGTCATCATCTAAGTGTTAGAAATGTATGCATGACCTCAATCTACTCTTTAATGCATTTAAGATAAATACTAGGATCGCTTTAATACCTACCTATTCTTTCAATGTAAAAGAAAGTAAAAATCTATAAATGCAACTCAAGTTCGCTATAAAATTTAAAGAACCTAAACTTTACTTGAAGAGTTCTTGAAATCAAATATTAATTATATTTTTACATTACAACAAAAGGAGTTCTTAAAAGCACTATTCATGATGCGAAGGGACATAGTGTTTTTATAATAGAGAATACTACTGTAATTTCTACGAGAAATAGACAAAAAGAGAAACTGGATATAAAAATATTAGTGTTCTTGTCCATTTTTCATGTGAAAAATTAATATTTGCAGATAATTATTTATATCATGACCTCTTGTGAATTAAATCACGAAGACACAAACTCATTTGTGACGTGCCGACATTGAATACACACAACAAATAGTCAGTAGTAACACTCAGCAATTTGAATGCTGTGATAATGACAGTACTACTAGGACTACTCTGCAAGACCAGACGTGTATCTAACACCGGTTGCCGGCAACCAAAGGTTTCCATCAATGAATTGTGCTACTGTAAAGTTACTGGCCTCGTTTGCGTTGTTGATGACATGAAAACCTGGCCAATTGACTCGGCCACTCAGACCCGCTCCTGGTCCGTAATTCAGATACTCCCCATAATACAGGGTGGCGAGGGCGAAGTTCCCTTGCCACTCCAGCCACCCTTCTGGCCATATCAACCCTCCCATGTACGACTGCATGAACACTGTCCTCGACAACTCTTTCCATGGCCGCCCGAGATACGTTTCTGTGGAATTGGGCAGGTCCTTGTCAGCGGTGATATTGCAGTATTGGATAGAGAAGCCAGTGTTCTGATTTGGGTCTTTACGGCCTTGGGCAGTTATGGAGTTCTTCTGGTTGGGAAGGGGTGCGCGTGCTAGGATTCGGCAGTTTTGGAAGACGACTGCACCATTGCCGAAGATGAAGTCGACTGTGCCGGAGATCTCGCATTCACGGTAGAACTGTCGGAGCGAGTGTGCATAGAGAGTGTCCTGGTAGCCATGGATGCCACACCGATAGAACACAGAGAGGTCGGAGTCGGAGCGGAGCGCCACTGCCTGGTGCTTCTCTGGCCCAGCTGTGTTCTCGAATGACATGTCTCGGGCTATGAATCCCCGGCCAGAAACGGCTGCATTGTAATTCATTTCCATAAAGCATTATGCGCAGAGAACTAAAGAAAATTCTTAGCTACAAAGGATTGGCTCCTCTCAACTATTCATAAAATGATATCTTTTAAACTTTTTTATTAGTCAAAAAATACCTAGTTTTAGTATATTTAAAATTTCAAAATCATACCTAAATTTCAATTACATAAATTAGACTTGTTCACGATATTTATATACCACTTTCTTGAAATTCAATAAATATGAATTAAAATTGGGAATTTCATTCGAAATTTGAAAGTCAATCCATCACAATATAAATATGAATGTTAATGTGAATGTGAATGTGAACATGTTGAATTTGGAGGAATCTGCTTGGTGCTTTTGATCAATTTCAGTCTCATCATCTTCATCACTGAGATTTTATGTTTTGAGAAAATTGTCCATCAGCATTGTCTGCCTGGAATATACCTCCTGAGAATTTCCCTGAGTGGTAGGTAAAAATAGCCCTTGTATGTTCAAATGTGGCTGCCTTTGAGGAAATTCAAAGTAATTTATACATTTCATATATTTTAAAATTCATCAACTATATTAAAATAGAATTTATTTTTAAATTTATTTAAGTATGATATTTTCTTTATAAATATTCTTTCAATTCAATAAAATTTATAAATATACTGTTAACTATAAAAATATTTTGCTCAATAATTCATTTTTATGACCTAGTATTCAATAATAAATTTATTTCAAAATAAATCTTTATATTTAAATAATTTAGAAAGTGCATGACCTCAAAACAGAACTCGGTCGATGGTACCGAATCAATCTCAATTAGGTCCAAAAGTATTTTAGAGAAGGTAGTATCCCATATGGAACCGAATTGTGTTTATTCAGAGGACCCATAATGCCACGTGTCATAATGCGTTGAGCATCTGTCTGTATTATTTAATCAAAGTATTCTCAGAATTCATTGAATTGGTTGATATAATGAAATGAAAATCATTAATTCGTCTAAATCAAAGAAAATAATATAGATACCTCGGGGGCTTTTTTCGCTTTGTGGGCTTTCTTTTCTTTCTTTTTCTCTTTATTTATGATTTGAGCTCATTTTCGTATACGTCTTGGGGTTTTCTTCTGTTTTTAATGAATCTTATTCAATCATTAAAAATAATAGTAATAATAATAAGGATATCTTATCTCCTCTTTTGGAAAAAAAAATTATTTTATTTTTAAAATAATTATCTAAACTTTTAAAATTAAATTAAAAGTTTTAAATTCAACTTATACATAAAGTTATATGTGATTTTATATTTACATAGAATTAGTCTCGAGTCTCAACTTCGATATAAGTTACGATATTTATATTATCTAAAAAACCGCTATTTATATACAATTAAGTTCTCTTTATTCTAGCTTTTTGATAAAATGTATCTGTATCAATTACAATTTAGAAAGAAAACATTAAAAATCTACTGCAAGGCGGTGGTAATTATTGATCAGCCGTAATTTAAGAGTATACAAGTAAACAAAAGAAAAGGCAGTGAGGTGATTAAAAATTGAGGGAAATGTTTACCGAACGTTGCAGACCGAAAAGTCGTCCAGCCATCAACAAAGTTCCGATTACCCGAAATAAGGGTAGCACCCATGCCGTCGCCAATCATCATCAGATTCCACTTCTTCTTCTTTATATCCACATTCTCTCTATACACCCCTCTCTTTATGTATATCACGTATCTGCGCTCACTGTAGTCCGGTGCTGCCGCCACCGCATCTGCCACCGTGGTGAAATTGCCACTTCCGTCCGCAGCCACCGTGACGTCAATCGTAAAATTTCCATCTTGCACCAGCATCTGCCGCTCTCGGTCCTTGACCCAAGTCGGGAATTTCCGTCCGCTGTCTGCCGTTGAGGCACCGGACTTTTGGATAGGTTGCACCATCTTCAGAATATTGGTGATGGTGGCAGTTATCCGGTGGAGGCTTTTGGTGATGAGGGACTTGAAGATGCCTCCTACTTCGCCAGTGCCTTCCAGTAATCCATCAAGGCACGTGTCTTGATTGCTTAGTGCCGCGCTAAGCCAAGCCCGGAGGTCCGATGCGTTGTTCATCGAGTTCTGTGACCATTGAAGCTCGTCGGATGAGAGGTCGAGGAGCTCGGAGCAGTCAATGATGGCGGTGGCAAGGCGAGAGTGGTGGAAGGCGGCGGAGAATTTGGAGAGAAGGTCAGCAGCTTCGTGCACTTGGTCGAGGGCTGTTTTGATGGATGATGAAAAGACGGAGTTTGAGACAGTCAGGCATTTGGAGGGGAAGTGTCGAGGTAGGAGGGAAAAGGAAAGCGTGGGGAGGAAAAGGAGTAGGAGGAATGACAGCCACACTGACCTCATTAGATGAGAGGATTTGAACTCAATTTTTTTTAAAATGATCATACAGACTTTCAAACAGAAATTATATACGATTCAATGGAAAAAAAAAAAAAATCATCGAATTTAACTAGATATAAATATTATAGAAAATGCTGAACAATAACAAATGTGAAACTCAACAAACTATTGTATATAATTAACAGCATAAAATGTGGCTCTAGAAATGAGACTACCGCAAGGTTCTCTCTCTTGTTGGAAGGGTTCTTCCCTGCTCAGCTCTGGTGAGTAGTGGCAATAGAATTTATATGGAAAGGAGTGGGAAAGGAATGAAGGGTTAAGGCAAAGGATCGACACCTCCCAGTTGCATCCCCCGGTTTCTGCGAGATTCTTTTGTAATCAAAAGCATAAAGAAATGCCGGAACAAAGTGCGAGTGGCCCTAGACTCCTTTTCCTGTACGTGCATCTTCTACTGTGTTCGACTGCAATGTATTTATACTGACGTGTGGCCGTAATGGTGAATCGGCCGGTGTACAGTGTAACCCCTCTAGAATAAAGGACATTAATTAAATGTAGCAGACTGGGAGTAGGTTTTTCCGTTAACGAGAGTCCCGTCGTACAGACACCAGGGCCTCTATTTTTTAAATTAGATTTAATCCTTTTATACTGTCTGTTGATGTATAATGTATATTCACTGTAAGATTGGTAGTGATGATAATTTTTTATTTAATAAAAATTAAAAACTAAAATAATAAGAAAATTTTATTCTTATAATTTAATTACTCTAGAATAATGTTTTCATTTATGTATTTTTTATTATAGAAAACATTCATTCTTTAAAATAAGAACCGATTTTGATACTTTAATCAATTGACAATTTTTGTCTCATTGGTTTATTTCAATTGGTTAATCTCTCGCTTCAAAAAGTAAGGGATGTCAAATTCAAGCCACCATGGCATAACTTTGTGCACTTTAAAGACAGTGAGTATCACCAGTGCAAATTTTACGATGGGTTTTCTGCAGTTTCTCATACGTATATTCAAAACAATTGACAATTTTCATTTATATTAAGAAGAGCAGGAGAAAAACCAACAATTTTAGATTATTAATGATTTGAAAGCTAGACTTGAATATGCTCGAGTGCAACGATCATTTTCTCTTAAAGTCAAAATTTTGTTTACATTTAATTCTTAATAGTTTTTTTTAAATTAAAAGTAAATATATTACTCACCCAAAAGGAAAGATAAGAAATAAAAAGAAAAGGAAATAAAAAGAAAAGGAAAACGCCCAAAGCAACATTAGGAAATTAAAGCCAGGGCATAGCGGGCCTGAGAAGAATAAAAGAAAACACTTAACCCAGCAGTTGGGGCAAGACAAAGGACAGAAGTAAAAGACACCACAACCGAGGAAGGGGCGCTGCAGCAAGACAGAGTCGAGGAAAGTTTAGGACGCCCCCATCTGCCGAAATATTTCGACAAGAGAAAGCTCTTATGTAAAACCTGCTACACTGATGGGCAAAGGAGTAGAAATTTTTCTTAAATCTCGTTTGAAAGGAGATTGAATCTATGTGCTTATAAAGTGTAAGACTCAAATGTCTATTAGTAATATGGGACTTTACTGATGTTCATTTCGAACGTTAAGAATGGAGACAGTCGACTCTCTTCCTCATATAAAATTGAAGATATGAACTCGATCTATTTAAGTGATACATCTACTTTAATACCATGTTAAATAGATAAAAATATACTTATAAATCTAAATCTCAAATATCCAACAACAATATACGACTTTATTAACACTAGAGACAAGAGAATGGTCACGGCAGTAAAATACTTTATCAACACTAAAGGAGACAAGAGGATGGTCACGGCAGTAAATAAATAACCATCAAGTGATTGCTTAAATTGTTTGAGGACCTTACTATGGTATTCTTGTTGATTCGGTATTCTTGCTTCCTTTTAGAACTTTGAGAAAAAGCTGTGGATTCTTTTTCTTTTGCTTTATCCCCGCCATCTCTTCCTTTATGGATTGATTTTTACATGAGTGGACTCATCAACTTTTTAAATTAGCCTGCTAATCAATCTTGATAGTAGTACACTTCAGCTCCTGCCTTGATCTACTAGGAATTTCGTATCAGTGAAACCCGTTTATTGTCTGGTCTAGGTCTCTAGTTCTTATGACAATGACAGCTAAGTTCAGACTTCAGTTGCGTCACGCTAGTGAAATGTTTCTTCATGACACTTGAGTAGCCATGTTTGTGAAATACTATTTGACTTAAGAGGGTGGGTTGATACCCAGTTTTTCCATTAAGATTCGTCAAATTTCAAAATTTTACTGTGAAAATACTATTTTGTTTATTGGACTTTTGGAACTCAAAGCTATACAGTTTTCACTTAAAATCAGTTACGAAGTTTATAAAATTTAGATTAGATGAATTTTGATACCCTTTTTGTAGAAATCGATTGAAAAACTTCGTTTGAAAAGTCGAGTCAAATGCACAAAGATTACAATTGGCAGGAAGACGTTTTCTCAACTGATTTCTACAAACAAAGTATAAAAAATCATCTAATCTGAATTTTATGAACTCTATGACTGATTTTAAGTAAAAAAAGTATAGTTTTAGATACCTTAGCATACAATGAATCTATTAATGATAAATATATAACTTAGACACCCTCCGACTCATTTTAGTTGTTCCATTTTAAAATTTTGAATTTTTTAAGGAGGGGCTCTCAAAAGGCTTATGAACTTCCCTCAAAGAATAGATAGCTAGAGAGAGAATCAAAATGGTATATGAGACAATTATTTTGGGACAGTCCCAAAATGCATATCAGACAACTAAATTGAGACAGAGGGAGGATTATTTATCATTTGAATTAGCAGGCATATGAATAAGTATTGACTGATACATTGTGTATCAGACGAATATGTAGCGCCGATACACTGGGATGTGTAATAGCCCGAATTTTCAATGCAATAATTATATTGGGTACTATCTATTTTAATTGTTAAAAATTAAAATTTATAGATGGAATGGATGTTAAATGGATAAAAATTGGGGCAATGGCCCAAGTATGGTCCAATGGATCATGGATAGGGTTAATTCTAATTAATTGGGTAAATGTGATCAATTGGGTCAAATGCCCAATTGGAACTAGTGGGTCAAGATGAATTGATGTTTAGGCTAAATGGGTAAGGAATTGATTTAATCGGGTCATGTACCCAATTAAGATCTAAGGCATGGGATCCACCTCATCAAGTGAGGTGGCAAGTGTATGAGGTGACATAGAAGGGGCATAGCCAGATGGGACCCAACTCCACCTCATCAAGTGAGGTGGCGTGTGGTCTAAGGTAACTTGTGGGGCCGGCCACCATGGTTAACTTGGTCAACTATGGGTGAGTTCATAGGTGAGTTCATGTAATGCCCTGCCCTTTTTCACTCGCCGAAAATCAAAGTCTATTTTTTTTTTAAAAAAAAAGTAAAGAGTGAAAGAGAGCGGGAATGTCACGGCATGAGCTAAGTCCGAGCTTCCAAAATCCGACCCTTAACTGGCCAACCATACGTGTGCGTGGATCAAGTCCACTAAAAATGGTTCACACGTACTCAAGTTAAACATGCGGAATAAATCATAGATGCGGAAATATAATAGGATAGCAATCCTATTCCATTTTAGATGGCAAGGTAGTCCATCACTTAACAATAATTATCTTAAGTTAAAATATCCAAAATTAACATTCAAACCATAGCAAATAATTTAAGTTATTATAGTCTCAAATGCTAGCTACTCAAATTACATTGTCCATGAATAATTTAAATAAAACGAAACTAAACATTCAAGCTCCTAAGCTTGGCTCCGATCTTGTTCCTCGTTCCGTCCATTCCCTGTGTCATCAACTAAGGTAGAAGGAGGGCGTTAGACAACGCGCCCAGTAGGTACTGCAAGTAAGGTCAACACATGGTTAGTATAAATATCACATAGATAACATAATATCAAAACCATGTAAAACAATGCCATGCCATGGTTGTCATATGCCATGAGTCCCACCCATCAGCCATATCACCATCACATAGTGTTCCTCTTGATGGAAAACTCCTCATCAAGGTATCCCTACGAATGCCTTACGGACGCCCCAACGGAGCGTGGATCTCCGGTTACAAATCAATCATATAACCCTCCTGATGGATAATGCACATCAAGGTACCCTCACGAATGCCTTACGGACGCCTCGACAGAGCGTGGGTCTCCGGTTATATTTCATCTCTCTCATGCCATGCATGAGATGCAAATGCCAACATGCTATGTAATATTACAAATTATAGCATTAAAATCCCACAATATTTGATACCAAAATAAGTCAAGTAAAATATTGCATATACACATAATCCATGGTTTGCAATTAAGGTAGGAATCCTACCAATGACCAACTAATGTGTCCTTGAGTTTTCATCCGAAAACCGCTCACCGATCGTATACCGCTCGTGAGACCCCGTTACCTTATTACATATCAATAAGTCAAACCAACGTTCCATTTAATTTCCAACCATACTTAAGTCCATAAACATGCCTTAGTGGTTTTGGGTCCAAGATCATTCCCTCTTTTGATACATTAACCAATCATACATGAGTTAGTCATTTAGCATCAATAAAACCCTAAGTCCACAAAGCCTTCTCCATGGGGTTCGGCCATACACCATGGCCGAAACCATGGTCCATCATTTTAATCATATTTCCATCTTAGTCATCATTCTATCCATAGCTAATCACTTAGCTTATTTACATATAACTTAAGTCCCAAAAAATGATCCATACATGATTCATTGATCATAACATAAAACCCTAATAGATCCCTCCATTCCTTGGCTTGATCCTTCATTCATTTAAACATGTTAGATCCATAAATGACCCATTAAAATGGTTCATGGGGTTCGGCCATACACCATGGCTGAATCCATGATGTCTCATTTCCCATCTTCTCCTTTAAATAATTTATAATCTTAGGTCCATAAACAAAGTCCCTTTATGGGGGGTTTAATCATACACTTAGATTCATCATTTAAAACCCAAAGATCCATAATAAATCCCTTAATTTTTCTCCATGGGGTTCGGCCATACAACATAGCCAAACCCATGGTCCTTGGTTCTTCCTTATTTCCTCATTTCAAGTTTATCATTTACAACATGTAAACCTTACTTAAAATCACTAACATATTTGCATGATTTTCATCCTTTACCACTCATTAACATTTACCAACATCCATCCATCATTCTCACCCTTAAAACTCTTTAAACATCAATAATCTCCCTCCATGGGGTTCGGCCATGTTGGTCCATGGTTCTTCACCATTTACCACATTTGAGACCATTTAAAATGATTAACAATTCTCCATTATTTCCCTCCTTTAAAATCCTTTAAAATCATTGACATACATCCATTAAAACCTTTTAAAATCCTTAACACCTTTCCATGGGGTTTAGCCATACCACATGGCCGAACCTTATGGTTCATCACTTTCTCTTAAAAATCATATAACCAAGATTTGATCCTTTGATGGTTCTCATACATAAACTTAGGGTTTGGCCATGCAAGGGCAAAACCATGATTCTTGATCATTCACCATTTCTCACATGGGACATGCATAAGGTCCTTAGCCATAACAAGATTAGGGTTAGGCCATTGCATGGCCAAACCATGTTCCTTGACCATCTTTTCTTACTTATAAAATCTTATCAAGTACTTACCGATTCCGCGACTCTTCCGGTTTCTTTCACTCCTTCTTGCTCCTCCGATCTTCTCCCTCCTTAGCTTCTTTTTCCTCTTTGATCTTTGGCCTAGAGTGAGCTTGAGAGGTCTTGAGATGAAAACCCAAAGAGAGGGTTCGGCCAAAGAGAGTAGGTTTGAGAGAGGGTCGCCCTTGAGTGAGAGGGAGAGGAACTTGAGATAGAAAATATTCTAAGTGTTTCTTGTCTTGAAAGGGGGATCAGCCAAGGGTGGTGTCTTTTGGGTGATACCCCTTTGTAACAACTATACCTCTTCACCTCCCTCATTAATACTTTCTTTGGGGGTTTCATCCCATGAGATGAAACTCCAACCATGTGCCCCTTGCGGTTTCCATCTCCATCTCCCCAACGTGTAGCCTTGGATATGGCTTGTGTAACAACAATAACCCTTCACCTCCCTCATTAATGATCCCTTTGGAGTTTCATCCCATGAGATAAAACTCCCACCTCTCCAATGTGTGTACACCTTGATTTGGTCTTGTGAGATGTAACTCTTCATCTACTCTCCTAACTCACTTAAAATGAAAGTCCCATTAACTTTCCATCCAACTCACCTTAACTGAAATATTTTTAATTCTTTTAAACTCAAGACTTGTACTCATTCATTAACTCAAATCCTTGATTCCATTTCCAATTTAATTCAGCCACACCTTAATTGAGTTTGAACTCATTTGGTGGTCGATCAAGTCAACCATGACCCATTGGGTCCCAATTGGGCATTTGACCCAATTGACAACCTTGACCCAATTAAATAAATCTTACCCATTTATTTCAATAGAACCTTATCCATAATCCGTTGGGTCTTAATTGGGCAATTGACCCAACACCTTACCCATCTAAGGTCTATCTCCATTAATTCACAACTTAAATGGACAATTTTCACACACACACACACACACACACACACACACACACACACACACACACACACACATATATATATATATATATATATATATATATATATATATATATATATATATATATATATATATTCATGAATTGAAAATCCGGGGTTTTACAGTTCAAACGGGGTTAAGTGAAGTGAGTGGAATTAAAGAATTAATTAATTAAGAATGAATTCAAGTACTTGAGTTAGGGGAATGAGTTTCATTTAAATGAAGTGAGTTGAATGGGTGATGAGTCACATGGAAGATGAAAGGACTTAGGTGAGTCAAAGGGGAGCTGGAGGGTTTCCATCTCATGGAAACCCTAGACACAAAATCGTTGGGAAGGGGGAGAATGCCATGTGTAAGCCATGTGCCCTCTTGGTTAGCCAAGGGACACATGGGAAAGACCACACCTTGATGAGGGTGGTTGGGTAGATCAGGGTTAGTAACAAAGGCTCACACCAAAACCCTAGGGCTAACACTCCTTGAGACAAGTTTCATCTCATTCACTCTCTCCCTCTCTCTACACCCTCTTCGGCTGATCCACCCTTGGGAGAAAAAGATAGAAAATTCTCATCTCATTCTTCCTCTCTCAAATCTTCAAACCCTAGGCCGAACAACCCTCTCTTAGGCTTTCATCTCAATCCCTCTCCCTCTCTACACTCCTTGGCCGAATACACCTCTAAAAAACCTAGAGACCCTTTTCTCTTCTCTATCTCTCCCTCTCTCCCATTTTGACACTAACTTGGAGAAACCAAAGAATGAAGGAGGAAGAAGAAAAAACTAAGGAAGGAGAAGAACGGAGGAGCAAGACGGAATGAAAGAAAACGAAGGAGACACGGAAAAGGTAAGGTATATGTTTCATGTTACTAAAAATGTAAGAAACCAAGGGAACCATGGTTTCGGCTATGGAATGGCAAAACCATGGGGTTTCATTTTGGGTTGAAAAAGTCGGCCAAATGGTTATAGGCCATGGATTTAAAATCCATCCAAGGAATATCAATGAGATGGACATAAAAGTGAAGTATAGTTCAAAATCTGAAATATGGTTTTTGGAGATTGAAAAATGGACAAAACCCTAATCTTGTTGATGGGTAAGATAGGTTGTTAAGGACTATGTGTATGCATGATTTATGGATGACAACATGTATGATTAAAATGATCAAATGGTTGAAACAAATATGGAAGAACATGGTTTGGCCCCTTGCATGGCCGAACCCTAAATTTTATGTAGATCATATGAGGCTCAAAAAAAAAAAAAAAAATTGGATGAGGTTCGGCCATGATGTATGGCCGAACCCCATCAAAGGACCTAAACTTATTGGTATGTATTTTTTTAAGAAAACCTATCCTCAAGGTGATGTAAAACTGGAAAGAGGATGAAGAGGAGGAAACCAACATGGTCGAACCCCATGGAGGAATTTTTATGGATCTATAAATATATTTAAATGGCTATCTATGGACTATCCAGTTAAAAATAGAAGATGGAATGTTTATAGATCTAAGTATGTTTTAGATAATTAAGGTTGGACTAGCAAGTAAAAACTAAGATGACAAAAATGAAGCACCATGGGTTCGGCCATGTGGTATGGCCGAACCCCATGGATGATATTTTTATGGACCTAGGTTGTTTTATCAAATTAAATGATTAACTATGAGATATTTGATTAAGAAATAAAAGAATGAATAATGGTTGACCGTTTGGTTTAAAATAAACAAGGATTAAAAGAAAGTGGTCAAAACCAAAGGAGTGAGGTTCAGCCATGTTGTACGGCCGAACCCCACTAACGAGTTTTTGGTGGACTTAAACACTTTCCAGCCATATTGTATGGCCGAACACCCTTAGGGGACTTAACCGGATAAAAGGCTATGAACGTAAATAGAAAGGAATATGGAATGATGTAGGGGTTAATGGAAATCAAATGGATCGTCGGTTTGATTTATTTATGTGTTAAATGTAATAAGGTAACGGGATTTCACAAACGGGTGTACGATCGGCTTTGATGCGATCGGCGATCGGTTTTGACGAAAACGTACGGAAACAATATTTGGACGTTGGTAGGATTCCTACCTTATTGACGCACTTGGACTTATGTATATGTCTTGGTTTTTATTGCTATATGTTATGATCTATTTTGGTATCAAAGTGCTATGTTTTAAGGATGGAATTTCAATGCTATTTTGTGTAATATGAATAGCATGGTTGCATTCATATCTCATGTATGGCATGGGAGGGATCATGTGAGGGGAGTACACGCTCCATTCGGATATTCGATAAACAAACGTGGGGAGGGATCCGCACTGATTCCGATTATGATGTTTGAAATGAATGAGGAGTCCACGCTCCGTTCGGTGGGACCGATAAGGCATACGTGGAGAGTCATGACAATACCTTGATGTGGCTTATTCATCAAGAGGATTACTATGTGATTGTGATATGGTTGATGGGTGGGAATCATGGCATATGACACCCATGGCATGGCATTGACTTGCATGATTTTGACATTATATATATCTATGTGATTTTTGTACTAATCCATGTGTTTGATCCTACTCGGAATACCTACTGGGCGCATTGACTAACGCCCTACTTCCACCTTAGATGATGATACAGGGAATGGACGGAGCGAAGGACGTGAACAAAGCCAAACTTAGGAGCTTGGATGATCTAGATCTATTTTATTTAAATTTTTATTTTGGACAATGTAATTTGAGTAATTAGCATTTTGGAACTATAATAACTTAGAACTATCCTACTATGGTTTGGTTTTAATTTTGGACATTTTAAGATTAATTTACATGATGGACTTCCTTGCATAAAATGGGTAGGCATAGTAACTTTATTATAATTCCGCATGTATAGCCTTATTACGTGTGAACCGTTTTAGTGGACTTAGTCCACGCGCACGTATGGTTGGTCAATTAAGGGCCCGAGCTTTGGAAGCTCGGACTTAGCATTACAAGATGTATCACGCGATACAAGTGGTTTTTCATTTTTCGAAAAACATCAGTTTTGGTTTTCGAAAAATATAATTGGGTCATGGACCCAATGGTAATCCAATTAAAATAAATTAAATGGATTAGATAATTATTGTAAAATTACCTAAGCTAAAATCAAGGGAATTAAAATAACATGGACAAGTGGGGCCCACCTCCACCTCATCAAGTGAGGTGGCGGGTGGGGTAGATGTATGTGGGGGCCGTCCACCATGGTTGACTTGGTCAACCATGGGTGGATTCATTAAGATAGATAATTTAATAGAATTAAATTGGATGGAAATTAATTAACCTAAGTGAGGGCTTAACTTAATTGATTAGGTTGATTAATTAGGGTCAAACAAGTCAAAGAGGACATGGGAGCCATGCTTGGTGGTTGGGTCTCAACCACCACCACCAAAGTCAAGCTAGCCCATGCTTGGTGGGTGGGGAAATTAATGATGAGTGAAGACTACACCAATCACCTCCACCTCATTTCAAACTACCCATTTTCACTCTAGCCTCCCCACACACACATGAAATTCGTCCCTCACCTTGCAAGGAGAGAGTGAAGAAAACTTAGAAGAAAACTTAGAAGAAAAAGAAGAGAAGAAGAGAAGAAAAGAGGTGGAACCTTGGATTCACCTCTTGAAGATCAAGAGTTACCATTCTTCATCATCTTCCCCTCTTCCCCTCTCTCTAAACCTAACACTATCTTAGCCAATCCAAGCATGTCCCACCATTGATCAAGCTCATCTAGCCGATCATCAAGAAGAGAAAGAAGGAGAAAGGGCTAAGGAAAACAAAGAAGAAAGAAGGACCGGAGGAGTCGTCGGTGCGGTAAGAATTTCTTAAACAAGAGTTTATATTTTTTTTTAAAAGATAGGATATGGAATCCATTTCTTAGACTAAACATGGCCAAAAATGTTGTGGGCCATGGATCTAAAATCCATCAAATGGAAGGCTAAGAAATGGATAAAAATGGAGGAATGGATTAAGAAAAGAGGAAATGGAAAAATGGAATTTTTGAGTCTTTATTAAGCATAGGAAAATGGGATTTTAATGGATTAATGGGCCATAGGGTTCGGCCATGTAGCATGGCCGAACCCCATGGCCAATGTTGGATGATTTTTAATTAGGGTTTGAAGGTTTAAAAGTATGGAGAATGATCAATGGTTTTATGAGGATTTCAAGAAGTTAAAATGATTAAAAGTTGATAAATTTTAAGAGGTTTTGAATAAGGAAATTTCATGAAAATATGGGTGATCTTTCATGGCCTTGAAAGGCATAGAATGGAATGAATGGATGACCATAGGGTTCGGCCATGTAGCATGGCCGAACCCCATGGTGAATAATGGTGATGAATTTATTAAGATGTTAAGGTTTAAAATTTTGAAGAATGGTTAATGAGACTTAGGTTTGTAAATGAGAAAACACTAGTGATTTTGAATTTTAGTGTTTTATAAGAATGGAAGTAAGGAGAGTGGTTAATGAAAGTTAGATTTCAAATGATTAAAAATGGGTGATTTTAAAGGAGTGTTAGGATAAGAAAATCATGAGGAAATGTTGGTGTTTTTTTTAATAGACTTTAAGTGTAGTTAGTGTTGATTGAAAAGAAGTGATCTAAGTGTATGATGAGATCCCCTCATGGAGGGACCTTTTAATGGACCTAAGTGTGATAAAGGACCCAAGTTAAAATGAGGGAAAGACATCATGGGTTCGGCCATGGTGTATGGCCGAACCCATGACCAATGTTTTTAGGTCATTTGTGGACTAAATTATGATTTGTACATATGGTTAAGCGAATGGAAATTTGGGTAAGTAAAGGGTAAATTTAAATGGATTTACAAAGTGTATGATATGGTTTTTAAAGGGCAAAACAAATGAAGATTAGTGATTTTAAATTGGATTATTTTTGGGACAAAACTTAGTCTTTGAAAATGGCATCCATAAAGGTGAACCTTAGGGTAGTGATTAGTGGTTTTAATAAATGGAAAGTGATGTCGAAGAATGCTAGATTGTAATGGATTTATAAAAATGATATGTGAGGTTTTAAATGGAATGAAAATGGGGACTTGAATGGATAAATTAAATTCATTGGAGATTGGATTTAAGAGAGTAAAATGAACCCAAGGGAATGGAAAATAGGCATCATGGTTCGGCCATGGTGTATGGCCGAACCCATGACCCATTTGGAGGTCATGATTATGGGCCACCTTTAGGGCCAAATGTGAAAGGTTATATAGGGTTAAATGTTTTGCAAAAATTAAATAATAGGTGGTTGATTTTGGGATATGTTATGGAATCATAAATAGGTCTAAGTTATGGATGAAATCTAGACTTAAAATAGACATAAGTGGGTGAATGACTTACCATGGTAGAGAAAGTGGCAAAATGGTAATTATTAGCCACATTGAGGAACCATGGGTTCGGCCATGTATGGTCGAACCCTATGTGAATTAGATGTAAAAATTCAATGCAATATGAAAGATGAAAAGAAACGTATAGATGCTGTGTTTAGGCTCGATCATTTGAATATTCGAAATGGTCAAAATCGGATTTATGTATGTGATTAAACCAATGGATAATGGGCTAAGTTAAGGGCCGATTTTCGATAAACTTATAATGTATTTAAAGATCATTGAATGGACCTAGGGTTATGATTTGTTAGGAACCTAATCATGGATAACGTATGGACTAATTCGGTAAATGTAATAAGGTATCGGACGTCGCAAACGGTACGCGATCGGCGACCGGATTATCGAACGGAAAGCGTAACGGAACACGACACGGTATACGGTAGGATTCCTACCTTTTTGTAAATGATGGATATGTAATGGTGTTTTAAATTATTTTGATTTGGCCTATGATAGATTTATGATTATGATTTATCTTATGATGTGTTTTAAGTTATGAATCATATGGATTATATTTTAATATTATGCATTATATGGCTATGTATGGTATATCAAAATTATGGTTTATCTATATACTACATAGCATAATGCACTACATCTCATGCATGGCATGGGCGGAAAAAAATAAACAAACCGGAGTCCATGCTCCGTCGGGGCGATCGAGAATCAGACATGGGGATAGCCTGAGGGTTATAACCGGAGTCCATGCTCCGTTGGGGCGACCGAGAATCAGACATGGGGATAGCCTGAAGGCTATAACCGGAGTCCATGCTCCGTCGGGACGACCGAGAAGCAAACATGGGGACAATACATTGTATGATCATACGGATGATGGGTGGGACACATGACATAGGCACCCATGGCATAGCATGCATCACATGCTTATTTTGTTATATGTTATTTTATCGGTATGTGTATTATTACTAATCCATGTGCTAGCCCTACTCGGAGTCCTACTGGGCGCGTTGACTAACGCCCTACTTCTACCCTAGCTGATGACGCAGGGGATGGTGGAAGTGGTGGACATGACAGGAGCCAAGCTTAGGAGCTTGGGCAGTGCAGTCTTAGTTTTATTTACGTTTACATTTTGGAGATGTAGTTTGAAAGTAACTTAGCTTGTCGGGATGTATAAGTTTACATTCTTGCGATGGTTTGGACGTTACTTATGGACGATTACATTTTGTGATATAATTATGAACTTAGGATGCATTTTGGTAATTCAATGTTGTATCTTCCCTTCTATCTAAAAACCGGTAGGATAGACTCTATCATCATGTTCCGAAATAATTATAATCCACGAGCTTACTTCCTACGCGTGAACCGTTCTCGTGGACTTAGCTCCGCGCACGCGTGGGGTTGGCCAGTTAAGGGCTGGGCTTTAGAAGCTCGGACTTAACTCGCGTCGTGGCGTCCGCACCCTCTCTCACTCTTCTATTAAAAAAAAAAAATAGACTCTGATTTTCGGAAAGTGGGTGAAAAAGGGCCGGGCGTTACACCAGCGGATTGTGTAAATGGTTTCAATAAATTAATTGGGGCGGATTTAAATTAGTAATGCAACATAGATAAATAAAGGAAATTCGAATAATTGTTGCATGGCTGAATTTAAGATGTGCATATCCAAGAAAGATACTTAGGCCGTGTATAGAGATATTCCATATCTATATTAGGCGCATAAGATCTTTTAAAAAGGGTATGCATATTGTCTAAAATTAAATAAAGAAGATGTCTAATTAAATAGAGATTGTATGGCCGTGTGGGACATTACCAAAGTGGGAAGGTCGGCAATTTCCAAATAAATAGCAAAGGCGCATAGCTATCCTCTAAAGATAGATAGGATCGTGTGGATATTTTATAAAAGAGGGAAGCAAGGAGGAAGGGCAATTGCTATCTTGGTACCTTCTATATGACCGATTGGAATTGCATAAAAAAAGGGCAGCAAAGGGCGCACGGCACCCATAATTTCAATTCTCATTCTCGGCAATACACCAAGAGAATAAGGAAAAGGCAGCAAGTAAAAGGTGTTCTCGGCTTGGGAAAAAAATCAAGAAGAAAGGAGAAGGATTGGAAGAGCGAGAAATCAATCGGAACCGATTAGTATTTTATTTGATAAATTTTGTTTAAGGAAAAGAACCATAGGGTTCGGCCATGGTGTATGGCCGAACCCCATGGAAGAAGATTGGGAGATGATTTGATTATTTTTGTTGGATAGAAACCATGGAAAGACATGGTCTAATTATGGATTCTTAATGGATGAAATTTGTGAAGATTCTAAACCATGGGTTCGGCCATGGAATATGGCCGAACCCCATAATTAATTATGGGTTTATGTTCATAAATTTTAGATCATGGAAACCTTGGACGGTTAGGTGTTTTGGATATAATAGAGGGAATATAGAACCATAGGGTTCGGCCATAGTGCATGGCCGAACCCCATGGAAGGTCATTGGTTAATTTTAATAAGAGGTTGATGTTATTGGCATGTGATTTTTGAAGGGATTAAATGGAAGATCAATGATTGGCAATTTTTTTAAAGAGAGGATCTTGAACCATAGAGTTCGGCCATGGTGTATGGCCGAACCCCATGGAGTTGTATTGGTATTATTATTGAATTTTAATGGGAGTAAATAATGGTCAAGATCATGAACCATAGGGTTCGGCCATGGTATATGGCCGAACCCCATGGAGTTGGTTATTAATTTAGAAAATAAATGGAAAGGGTTAGATTTGTTTCTATGGGTGAGGTTCGGCCATGGTGTATGGCCGAACCCCACTAAAGTTTATTTATGGAAGTTTGTTTATTTAGAAAGTTTCTAAAAATAGTAGGAGGAGATTAAAATGGGAAAGTTTCTATTTTTGGAAGGTGAAGACTAAATTATAAAGTTTTAATTAGGAACTTTCTAATTATGGAATTTTAATTTGGAAGCTTTAAAATTATGGAAAGAACTTGGAGTTAGGGATCCAATAATAGGAACTGATAAATTTAGAAAGTTTCTATTTAGGGACTTTCTAAGTATGGAAGTTGGATATGGAATTTAGAAAGTTTCTAAATATGAACCTTCTAATTATGGAAGGATTAATAATAAATTTGGAAACCTTCTTATTATGGAAGGATGGATGATAAATTTAGAAACCTTCTAATTATGGATTATTGGTGAAGGTAATGGCAAAGTTGTAAATACATGCCAAAGGGGAGGATCATGGGTTCGGCCATGCATGAGGTTTCTTTTATGGAGTTGATTGGTTAAGGAATTTATATAGGGTCTAGTTATGGTAGATTTAAATGAATGAGGGAATCAATGACAATCTTGTAAATATGTGAAAATATTGGATATAGGGTTCGGCCATGGTGTATGGCCGAACCCCATGAATTAATGTATGAATTATTTTGGAACTTAAGTTTTATGAAAATAAGGAAGGTAAATGGCTATGGATATGAACAATGGCATTATTGTAATTAACTAAAGATTAGACCAATGGCAACTTGGTAAATAAGTGTGAAAATGGTAGACCATGGATTCGGCCATGGTGTATGGCCGAACCCCATGGGGATTGTTTATGGACTAGAACATTGAAAATCAAGTGGGACTTGGTATAATTAATTGTTATATTATAAGGTAACGGGACCTCATAAGGTGTTTACGATCGTGAGCGGTTACCGGACGAAAGACGCAAGGACACGTAGTGTCTTTGGTAGGATTCCACCTCTTTGAAACCATGGTTTATGTACATTGTGTTTATCTTATTTTTGATGAATTTATGCTGTAAAGGATATGTTTCAAATGCTATGTCTATATGAGGAAAGAGCATGTGTTTTAAATATGATTTTTAAATGCTATGTTTATGTTATAAAATAGCGTGTGTTTCATTGGCATCTTATACATGGCTTGGGGTGGAGGATTTGTAACCGGAGGGGCCACACTCCGTCGGGGCGTCCGATAAACCTATGTGGGGTACCTTGATGTCTTTTTCCATGAGGAAGAAACCGGAGGGTCCACACTTCGTCGGGGCGTCCGAAAGACCTATGTGGTGGGTACTTTTATGTTACATGTGATGGGTGGGACTCATTGCATTTGTCATCATTGCATGGCATGAATTTATATGGTTTTGACATTACGTATTATATATGTTTGTACGAACCATGTGTTACCCGTAACTGGAATACCTACTGGGCGCGTTGTTCTAACGCCCTACTTCTACCCTAGTGGATGATACAGGAACGAGGGGAACGATGAACGCGAACGGGCCATGCATAGGAGCCTGGAGGATTATAGCTTATATTTTGTTTAACGATACTCATGGGCTTGTATTTTGAGTATCTAGAATTCGGATTGTAATAACTTAGATGAATTTGCTATGGGTGAATGTTTTATTGGATAATTACGTTTATGATAATGATGATTAAGAACTTGACGTACTTTACTATCTGAATGGAACCGAACTGGGTTCTATTATGTTTCGCATGTTATGATTTTTATATGCTATGTGTGAACCATTTCATGGACTGAGTCCATGCACACATAGGTTTGGCCAGTTAAGGATCGGACTTTGGAAGTTCGGACTTAGCTCGCGTCGTGACATCCCGCTCTCTATCACTTTTCATTTATATATATATATATATATATAAATAGACTCTGATTTTCGGAAAAGAAAGCTAGTGAAAAAGGGCGGGGCGTTACAGCTGCATTTAAGACAATCAAGAAATTTGTAAACACTATGCAAAATGGAATTGACCTATTCACCCCCCTCCCCTTCTCTAGGGTCCATCATGTTGTTTCAGCACCATGGATAAAGGGACTTTCAATGATCATTTACAATTTTTTCTATAATTTTTTGTAATTTTCATCATTATTTTAAAACATTTGAAATTCTTGAATTCGTAACTTATATATAATATTTGAACATATAAATTACTGATATTTAATGAAAAAATTACATATATATGAAGTCCATAATTTCTTCATTTTCTGAATTTTTTTGAATGTTTTGAAAAAAATAAAAAAAGAAGGAGAAAAAAATTATCATTGATATATCGTTATCACTACGGCTGCAACTCGGGTCGGGTTTTGGCCTGACCCGCATGCCCCGACCAGAGAAATCTTGCGGGTCGGGTTGGGGTTGAGGATTATATAAGTTAACCCGACCCGACTCGGCTAAAATTAGTCTAAAATGGGTTCATATTGAGGGTCGGGTCAAAATTCGAGTTGATTCGGGTTAGAATTCGAGTCGGGTCGGGTCAGATTGTGAATTCGGGTTGAGAATTCAGGTCGGATCGGGTCGAGTTCTATATATATCAACTCGGGTCGGGTTGGGTATTAAGGAACCCGACCTGCCCGACACGAGTTGCAACCCTAGTTATCACCCATATTTGAATCAGGGATGCAAAAAACAGGGTGGCTGAGATCTCGACCAATATTGCATATCAGCGAGACATCGGTATTTACTTAGATCTCAGTCGATATCTTTCTCTCTCTTCAATTTTTTTGGAGGATATCGGTGGCTTTTTTTTTAATTTTGATATTTTTTAAAAAAAAAAATCGAAAATCAACCGAGTTCTTAAAAAAGATTGAAAAACGTAAATATCGGCCTATATCTAGGCTATATTCGGCCAATATGGACTAATATCGGCCTAGGCCCACGGTCGATATTGAATTTTTTTAAAATAAAACAAAATCAATGGATATCGACCGATATTTGACTGAGATACCCCATCGAGATATCGGCC
>JAAGOE010000085.1:0-48116 GCA_013350335.1 Chimonanthus salicifolius | reverse complement strand
CAATGATGATGAGATGATGGGGGGGATTCATGACATAGAACACCATTGCATGACATTGCCCAAAGTGCATGGTTTTATTATAATATTATCTATATGCTTTGTTATCACAAATCCATGTGTTAGCCCTACTCGGAGTCCTACTGGGCGCGTTGTCTAACACCCTACTTCTACCCTAGCTGATGATGCAGGAGGTGGCAAAGTGGAAGGACGAGACGGGAGCCAAGCTGAGGAGATTGGAAAGGCGTGCTAGATAGTTTACTAATGTTTATTTTGATAATGTAATTTGAAATAGTTAGCTTGTCGGAAATGTAATATTTTAGACTTATTGCTATGTTTTGGATTTTGTGGTAGACGTATGATGTTATGGCATTTTGGTAATTAATGATGAAATCTTCCCTGCTATCTAGAAAAAAATTGGTAGGATGGTATCTAATTGTCATTCCGCATTTAATGTATTATTCCTCGAACTTACTTCTACGGGTGAATCATTCTCCGTGGACTCCGTTCCACACACCCGTAGGATTGGCCAGTTAAGGGCCGGGCTTTAGAAGCTCGGACTTAACTCGGACCGTGACGTCCGCGCCCTTTGTCACTTCTTAAAAAAAAAAAATAGACTCTGATTTCGGTGAAAAGGGGTGGGCGTTACAGAATATATCTTCATTGGTAATTCATGAATTGTTATGATTTATCTTTGTTCCCATTACTTTCATTCATATGCTTATTAAGCCTTGGTGTTGCGAGTTTAAATGGATAGAATCTTGATGAAGGGTAGGGTCAGGTGTAAAGTTTATCTATGCCTCCACCTTCTGAAATATAAAATCTTCGAAAGACGGACTCAAAAATTCAATAGAACCCTGAGAAAACTCGGGACCAAAGAATTGTGTTGTCTAATGACTAACTTCGACGTAGTAGTGCTCCTTGATCACCCACCCAGATTGACGACAAACTGGGCAATCTTGAAAGCTAAACAAAACCTCCAAATTCTTACCAGATTAAGTAGATAAGGTCAAATTCTTTACTAAAAATTGGCACCATGTAATTCACCTAAGAAACTAGAGAACTTTAGAACTCTAAAATTGAATTCTTAGAACTCATTGGAGATCTAAGAACAAAATTCCCCTAAAGCAAGTGTGAATTTGCTAGACTCCCTCTTGAATAAAAGAACTTCAATACTTGAAGAAACTATAAGACTAAACAAATAACCAAATTTAAACTAGAACTCACCTAGAGAAATAGAGAGGAGAATTTCGCCCAAGCTTGGAGCTCTCAATTGTATACTAAAAATTTTGTGTGTTTGTACAATGACCCTAGGACCTCTATTTTTACACAAAATAGCAAAGAAAAATTACAAAACTATCCTCCCTCATAGACATTGGATCCACCGACTTAAAATGCAATGGAATCTCAACCATATAAACAAAACTTCTCAAAATACATGTGGCTAACTTCCCCCATAAAACTTGCCACGTACTTACTTTAAATACGTTACCTCTTCTTGACACATGTTCACAAAATCGATCATAACTCAAGCTACTTAAATAAGAATTTCGTAAACTTGGGCTCATTGTAAAGGTCATTGAATAATATTTCAAAAAAAAAATCTAATTTTATCAAAATTCGAAGTCGTTTGATACCTCAAACATGTCAGCAAAGTCAAACCATGAATTCTTCCACTAAATTCCAACTTTCTTTCTTTAAACCCTAGTTAAAAAAATTGACTTTACTTCTCCACCAAATCTTCTCCATGATGTGAGCTCAAATTCATGTAAAAAGGAAAAGAATTGGATTTGGGTAGCATGAAAAGGCAATTGAGGGTCATTTAGGTGGATTTAAACCATAGAACCAATATGTCGTGATCTTAGGCTGATTTTGTCATGCCCCAACCTTCGGGACACGTGACATCTTTTTGACAACCTTATTCATACATCAAACTCACCCACACATGGGACTTGGAGGACACGCAGGAAACCCATTAATCTAGGTCTTTCCAGGGATCTAAAGATTCTATGAAAATCCGACAGTCTCCCCTGAAGATGGAACTTCGGGGATGTATCCCTCAGCCATATTTCAATATGGATTCATCATTCCATCTCACTTTTCATTACCATCACATTCTAGATCATATTCAACTATTTCCACTCAATCACTACCCATTCCACATATTACCATTTTCGTAACATGATGGGTCCATGTGTCCACTCCCTTTTTAATTACAGTCCATAGGGCATGTTTTAATCATTACAACATCGTGGGTTTGGTTCACACAACTTGGTTCTTGAAGTACAGACCATAAATTATTAAATCATCATATCATGGTCCAATCAAAACACAAAATATAAGTTTGGGCCTTCTCAAATGAACAATTCCTAAGCTCACCCTTGGGGTCCCTTGAGCCCTGCCTCCTCGATGTTTCCTAAAATTTGCAAGGGTGACTACAAATAAGGCCAGTGAGGAGTATCAAGCATGCAACACACATTTTTATGTCTTAATCGTATCATATACATATTCACATAATCATTCATGTGATGCCCAATGTCATGCATGTCATGTAATGCACCACTACCCACACTGTCACTTGATCGGACCATGGTCTCTTCCCCTATCACACTCGGAGCAACAATCATCTCTAGGCCATATAAATCAACACGACTCTCGATGCGCGTATGACACGACTAATCATACGTGCTCGGTATGTCTTAGTCTCCATACCCAATCATAACACTGATACATTACCATTGACGCATCTTACTCAACGTGTTTGACATCTTGCAAGTGTGGTACGACTTAATATGCATACTCAGTACGAGTTGTCCTGCGTAGCCAATCACATCATAACCCACATATAGCCACTCGCAGGCTGCATTAATGTGGGGGCCTCATGGTCACATCAGCGGGTTCTACTTACCGGGACTCACACACTCTCTAATCTCGTCTACACATCACGCTCATGCATGTCATGCTAATGCCCCCACTCTATCACGCCTCTATACATGCATGAATACTTACAATTAGTCATACTCGCACATATCAAGCTAATCAACATGTGTAAGCAATTTACAATTATCACAATATCTCACGTACATGAGCATGGTTTCATATATCACATACGTATCCACATCCAAGCATGTTATCACACATCATGCTTTTAATCAACATATCTAATGGCTAATTACGTTCCATCACATCATATCAATCCACACAATCAAGCACATTTGGACATATCACATATATTCTCACATTTAAGCATATATCATATAACGTTCTTTGTTCAAAGTGTCGAATCAACTTGCTTAGCCAAATCAAGTCATCGCATTTTACGACAATCTATGCAAACTTATATATTCACAAGTTACACACACACAAATCATTCAAATAGGAAGGCAGTCTACCCTTGTCTTCAAGGCATCTCAATCCTACTCGTCTTTCTTTCTCTCAATGGCTTACTCGAAAAATTCATTGATTGTGCGAGCTATACCCCTTGTTGACATGGTCTAACCCCAACTATCCATTCACAACTTCAACATACCCAGTCTACACATTTCTCATCATTCAAAGAGTGAATTTCTAGGCAAGCATGCACATAATTCAAGGTACTGTCCACAATAAGCAACACGGAAAATCACCCATAAGTTTCTATTTAAGTAAATTGAGTCTCAAACCGCCGTTGGGATGAAACCCCCAACCTTTAAACCTCCTAATCAGTTAGTTAACCTCATCAAAGGTCAAACCCCAACTCTTTTTGGGAGATTCAAGTCCCAAATCTCATCAAAAGGAAACATTAACTTTCTACAAATGGGAAATTTCATAAAAAAAGGGAAGGAACTCTCTATAGCAACCCCACCCACATGGGGTGTGGGAAAAGTCCCACATTGCCAATGAATGTGGGTGGTGGGGGCTTTATATGAGGGTGCAAGCCCCTTTACATCACAAGGCCTTTTGGCCTGGCCAAGCCAGGGCCCAAACAAAGCCGTGTGGGTCTATGTGTGACCCAAAGCGGACAATATTGTGATAGGCAGGGTCGGGTCGTTACAAATGGTATCAGAGCACAGTTCAACACTTGGACTGTGTGGGCTCTACTTGCATGGTGTTGCCTCCCTATATGGGTGGACTCTCTATCAGTGTGATATGACAGAGCTGTGGACGGCTCTGGTCTTAAAAGGGGGGGTGGATTATAGCACTCTCACCCTCATGGAGTGTGGGAAAAGTTTCACATCACCAATGAAGGTGGGTGGTGGGCGCTTTATATGAGGAGGCAAGCCCCTCTCCATCACAAGGCTTTTTGGGTCAGGCCAAGTGGGTCAAGACCCAAAAGCAAAACCGTGGATGTTCAAGTGGGGCCCAAAGCTAACAATATTATGATGGGTAGTTTCGGATCATCACACTCCAGCCCACTTACAAAATTATCTATTTATTTATTTTGGAAGATAAATTCTACAAAAGTAAAGCCCTAATCCTGAGGGATCAAGTCCCAAAATATTCATGCAAGGGGAAGGCCTACACTTTCCCCAAGTTTCCAAGCACTCAATCTATACAATTGGCCTCATCAAAGGTTATACCCCCAGCCTTCTTCAGAGAATATCAAGTTCCAACCCACATTCACATAAGGGAAACCTACATTTCTTTTAATTTGGTAATTCACTACGAGAGGGAAAGCCCAACTTCCATTATTTTTACCTTCAATTGACCAAACACATGGGTATTACACATTTCCCCAAAATTTTCATCATTTCACACTATGGGCAAAACCCATTCCTCACAACCACCATTCTCCTTAAGCCCAAAACCCTCCGTTAGTAAGAATCAACACTAGGACTTCATTAATGAAGTGAACCCTCTCTAATCCCATTAACCCCCATTCAAATAAACTTAAAGAATGTACAAAACAAACTTTTGAGATGGAGAAAAAGGGAAAATACCTCAAGATGGAAAGGTCAATGACGTCCCCTCTGCTCACATGCAAGGGAGAAAATTTAGGAGAAAGGGGGAGGAAGAGAGTTTTGTCTCAAGAAGAGGGTTTCTCAGGGAGAGAAGGGCTAAAATAGAGAATGGGGCTGATTTTTTGGTAGATCCGGCTTTTATATACTCGTCCCATCTGCGCCTGATCGAAAGATCTGATAACTAATATTGGACGATTCAATGACCTCTGTTGAATCTTCCGACAAAGACTAAAAATACTATCAAACAAAACTGCTCTTTGATATTCAGTCCAAAGAGTTATCAAACGATTTGATGGGCCCGTATGATCATCAGATCCACCGATCCTTCCCATCGGATCCTCCGAAATTAGCAGAGAAATTCAGATTTTTCTCCACTACTCCAACTCCTGAGTTCAGACTTGGGTAAACTCTGGCTTGTTGGAAAGCCCACAGGTACCAACCCATAAAAACGTACATCAAACACACATGCCAAAATTGACATTTTTCTCAAAAACGAAAAATAACAAGGGTCAGGTCACTACGGATTCTGTGTCAATTGAAGTGGCCTTTGGGGTTGAGAAACGGGTCTTAGGCACCATTATCTTTTTCATACCCAAATTATGGCTAATTAAGTAGTTTCAAGGCCAAGGTACTTATGATGGTTGCTCAATTGATGGATTTGGATTGAATTTTCATGCATAAAGTGGATGAAGTCTTCAATTCTTCTTGGACTTGAGTGCTTGGGAGATAGAAGCTTCATCTTCAATCTTCATGTCATCTTTGCTTGAGCTCTTGATGCCTTCATCACTTCCTCCCGCCCAGAAAGAACCTATCCTCGAGTTTGAAGGGTCTGCATGAGAGGGGATTGATGAAGTCTATGTTTTCTGCCACTTTTTTTTTTTTTTCTGACTGGTGATGTTTGATGGTGGCGATTAGTTGAGGAGGGTCGAAAACCATGGAACCCTATGATGTTTCCCTGTAATCCACAAGGTTAGCATATAAATGATTATTTTTATGGTTTTTTGCAATTTTCCGTTGAAAAAAGAAAGAGCATCTTCATTGTTTTCCTTGGACATATTCGTTTTTTCAGTGAAAATAACTTTCTCAAAAAAAGCTGCATTCTTTCTCTCTCTTGCTTTCTCTCTCTGAGTTCTTTCTTTCTTCTGAATTCTTTTTGTCTCTCTGAATTCTTTCTTTCTTCTGAATTCATTCATTCTTTCCACTGAATTCTTTCTTTTATCCGATACCCATTCTTTCCTCTGGGAATGATGCCAAAAAAAGATATTAATATTCCCTCCATTTCTAATCAGTCCAGTGATCAGAAAGATTTAGAAGAGATTGTCCTGAATTGTAGAGACGACTCCCTCGTGATTGAAGCAGCTATTACAACTCTAAATGGAAAGCTTGAAATCCCTTTTGGGATCTCAGACTTGATTCTCGAGACTGCCAAACACAGGCTTGAGCTGTATACCACATTCAATAGCAATGAGCAGATTCTATCAATGAAGCAGATAAAAAACAAGCCTCTTCAAAAAAGGACTCCAACAAAACCACTTGACCAATGTGCCTGTCCGGAATTCCCACTAAAGTTTGGAGAGGAATTTTATAAATCTCCCAGACATGCAAAGATCAAGATGATAGCTGAAGCCATTCACCAAAAATAGTGCTTTCGTTCCACAAGATGTAGATCCCCAATTGATAAAAGAAGCACGACTGCAGAACAACAACAAATGATCTGCCATCAGGGTATTCTCACCTAGTTGGTCAAAGTACTCCGACGCCTCATCAGGGTCCTTATGTAAAATTCACCATTGCACATCATTTTTACGAATTGGCTCATTTAGGTGTCAAACCTTCATAGAAAAAAGCTAATGATGCACCAACTTTCACAGCCAAGATGTTGGCAAGAGTATAACAAATTTTAAAGCCTTAGGAAGCAGAGGGGCTTCTCTTCACTTCTAGCACTTGCGTTTTGGGCTTAAGTGTGACACTTGGGCCTAATACAGGGGTCAAAAATTTGGCCGCGTATCGGCCGAATTATATCGGATTTTTTACCACCGATCTATATTGGCCGATACGTATAGTATTGGCAGTACAACAAAAACTTCGGCCGATATGACCGAATTTTTGACCGATAATTCGGTCATGATATCGACCGAATTTTAAAAATTCGGTTGTTTGTTATTTTTTTTTTAAAAAAAAGCCCTTTTTTTAGAAATATGGGACGAGAAAGAATGGAAAGAGATAAAAGAAAATATGGAGAAAAGATTGAAGAAAAAAATCGCTACACCTTTCACAGCTTTCCTTTCTCTTCTTTTTCTTCTTCGTTGATGGGAAAAATACAGAGAGCAGCAGCGGCGGCTAGGGTTTAATAGAGAGTGAAAGAGAAGAAGGGTATTAAAGTATTATGAGCATTAGGGTTTCTAAGTGGAAACACATCTTTGAAAAGGAACCCACGTGAGCTTCCGAAAGAGTTCACGTGGAAGTTCATGTGTGTATTCTAATATTTTTTTTCATTTTAAAAACAATATTTACTTATGTTGAAGGTAAGAAGTATACTTTTATTTATCTTATTGTAATAATTTAATATTATATTTATCATCTAATATTTTTACCATTGTCATTATTATTAGAAGGTATTCTTTATTTTTATTATATCAATTTAACAAAATTAACTATAGCTCATAATTTTATCTAATAATTTTATGTATCTAATTATTATTAATGAAAAATAAAATCTATTTTGTCAAATGAAACAAAATATTATATTATTATGTATGATATTTGTGTGGTTATCAGTTCAAATGATTAGTACTCTATTAGTTTCATTTTCTAATATTTTTTCTACATTATTATGTAATTTTCAATCATTTTATTATTTATTTTTTTATTTCTATAATTCATAACTTAAAATAACACTCATTGACTAAGAAAATAAATTATGAAATTATTTCTACAAATTTTCCTCATTTATTTGGTTTTCCTTGTAATTTTCATCATTCCATTACTAATTATATAATTTTCCGATATCTTAACTTCAAAAATATATTAGAAGATGTAAATGTCCGATATTTTATGAAAAAATTACATATTCAATAAGCCCATAATTATCTGCATTTACTGTAATTTTTTAGATTTTTTTTTTAAAAAAAAGGGCAGGAGAGAGAAAAAGTGCGGCTGATATATCGGCCGAACCGAGTTATCGGCCAATATGAAAAATCGGCCAATATCTCGGCCTGGCTGATTTTTCTACCCCTAGCCCAATGTAAAGTCGTGAGGGTGTATGGGCTCCAAAGCGAACAATATTGTACTAGTGGGATGGGTCATTACAATTGGTATCAGGGCTCGGTTCAACTCTCATACCAAAGTGTGGGAAGAAGAGAGTGTTAGAGCGAGGGACAACTCTTATCCAAGGAGGTGGGATCGCATTGGCCTACACCAATAAATGGTGCTTGTGTGAGTGGCCTGAGAGATTTGTGCCATATAGAGTGCACAAAATCCTACGTTGCCTATGACAAAAAGTGAGGAGGAATATATAAGCTTAACTTCTTCTCCCTTCTAGCACAACGTGTTTTGGGCTTAAGTGTGACACTTAGGCCCAATGCAAAGCCGTGAGGGCGTATGAGCTCCAAAGCAGATAATATTATGCTAGCAGGACGGGTCATTAAAATATCTACCAAAAAAAATCTTCACTCCAAAATTTGTAATTAAGGTGAGGCCAAAAACATGTCATGCATGGAAATTCATATCCACCTTAGTCACTATTGTACTTTGGTCAAATGAATCAAACTATTTTTTTCTAAAAGCTACATACATATGAAATAAAAATAATAATTTAAACTTGTCAAAATTCAAGTAACTGAAGCAAATTATTCTCCTTGACTCAAACTCAAAAATATCTTGAGTAGAGCAAGTCAATGAGTTTTTTCAAGCATACTTGACAATTTCATCCAAATTTCTCTGATCAATAGAATTTCAAGTTGAGTATAAATTTCAACTTTTCAAACTATAGTAACACCTATGCTCCAATTTACAAGTGATTGTTTTATCTGATATTAGAAATTGTTACTGTATTTTTACAATTTGATAAAGCTAAAAACTTACAAATAAATCTAGAGGGAGAAAATTGTTATGGCTAGGATTCTGGTATTTTTTAAATAATTGAATCGATATTCTTGTAAATAAAGGAACATAAAAGGGTAGCTCTAAATGAAGTGATTTTTTTTTTTTAATGTGGAAGAAATCAAAATTAGAAAGAAAAATCAATGTCTTAAAAATCACTTCATTAATTAAGCACTTTTAATAATGGTTTAGTTTAATTAGGTTCAACTATTTGGTCAAACCATTTTGAATTGTGATATTAGTATAACTCCATAATAACATAATATATTACTATGATAAAATAAATTACTAAAAGTTATAAACATTTGAAAATCATATTGCAACTATGATATTTTCACAATGAATACTGAAAATTAGATATTTCCATGAAAAAAAGAAGAAGAGAAAAATAAAATAAATACGAATTATAATAGTTTGACAAACTAAACTAGTTTTTAAGACCGAACTGTCTTAGAGACTGATTCAAGCTCAAAGAACCCCAATTTGGTTAAAATACTTAGAACCCCAACAATCAAATTACAATTTCACTTTTAAAGACATGAATATAAAAACAACTGTAATTAACCCGTAGTGTGTCCCAATTGAAAGTGATCGACTAAACTGTTTTCAAAAACTTTTTAAAAAATACTAAACTCCGTTAAAGCACATCTAGCACGATCCATTTATTATGAATCACAACCTTTTATATCTCCTAAATATGATGAGTTGTCGAATAATTTAATTTCAAAATCCATTTACTTCTTTTGTAGTTAAAATAATAGATGAAAAAGACTAGAAGAGTTGAAAGTGGCTAATACTTATTACAACCTTCTTTTATTCCATGTGGTTAGTTTTATCAAGTGACTTGGAAGAAAACGGGACATGTCAACTCAAACGAGCACAACTCATTGGACAACAAAGTATACAACTATAATGAACTTCAACTTAGTGAAATCCACGTAGCTCGATTCACTTTACCCTATGATGATATGTTCTTAATATTTTATATTTTATTAGTTAGTGCAATAGTAAAAATTACAGAGATAACTATTAGGCACTGCTCCCCATATTTAAATTTTTAAGGGTAAGTTAGTGAGAAAGTTCTAAATTGATTAAAAAAGTTGAAATATATAAGTGATGTATATTACATATTACAGTTGTGATTACCATTAGTATAAAATAAGAATATGAGAGATTAAATTAGCATAAATTAGATAATCAATTTGTTATCTTTGAGTACAATTTTTTAAACCCAAAACTATACCCTTTTCATTTAAAATTAGTGCAGGAGATCATAAAATTTAGAATAGATGAATTTTGATACTTTTTTTGTACAACTCAGTAGAGAAACAATTTCGTTTGAAAATCCCACTTCACAGTCCATTCGTTCGAACGATTATTTGAATTCGTCTGAATGCATTTTTTCATTCGGTCGATCACCCGTTTGGAGGATGCGGCATTTTTAAGTCGAAAGGCAAAAGGATAATTTCCATCTACTTTTGGAAAATGGGTGTGCAGATTAAGATTTTCTAGGTATCCTTATGGACTCCCTTTAAAAATTATTTCATCAATTAAACAAGCAAATAGCTTTATAGCTTTGAGCCTTTGAATACAACAAAGCAATTCAAACAACTCAACATTTGCAAGACATGACGTACTTAAAAGAATTGCTTGAAATTTCACTTCTCTATAATATTAGGAAAAATATTTACTAAAATGCAATTGATTTCTTTCGAGTCAAACAACCGTAATAGTTTCGTTAACCAAAAGGCATTCTTATATAAACATGGGTAATTTGACAAAATGTAAAGCCTTTATTTGTGTCCATATAATAATTGCAATTCAAATATAATCTATTAGAAAATCAGAAAACATTATAGAAATATATAATAAAAATTAGAAAATAATAAAATATTTAAAAATTTTAAATGCGAGATAGACACTTGTCATCATCGAAGGACGAGAACTTTAAAGATATCAAATCCCTTTTTTGGTAAAAAAAGATGAAGAACCTCAAGAACTCTATCTATCTTCGGAAATAAGGGCATTAGGTAAAACTCTGGATGCATGGATGCCCTTACTAGCCATAAATATCAGGTTATTACAGGACTCGAATATGGAACCACTAGTTCCTAAGCCAAAGTATCTACGAGTGTTGAGTTATCCCATGTAAAAATAAAAACATCAAATATTTAAAAAATTAGAAACACCCAATTCTTCTCAAATTTTCAAAGAATGAGATATATGAGATGGTGATTTGAAAAAAGACTGAGTTGAAAATAATAATAAAAATTGAGAACTTACAAAAAAAAAAAAAATTCCAAAATTTAGAGCTTACCATAAATTAAAAATTCCATTTAGGCAAAAAAACATTTTAGTGTGATAAATAATTCATAAAATGCAAGAGGACTGAAAAGAGTATCTCTCTGAAATTATAATAAGTAACCATTTGAACAGGTGAATGAGTTCACTGTAACAGCCAGCTGAAACTTTTAGGTAAATAAAAGTTAGGCCTACATCAGCTGGATCAATGAAACTTAAAGAGTCAGCTAATGGACTGACTTACAAAGTTAGGCTAGCGCAACCCGCCTAGTAGCCCGAATAGCAAATAGTCGATGCAAAGAGATGTAGAATTATCCAGAGATTTGTCTGTTCCACAGATAAAGTGTGAGTCATAGTAAATCTCAGGTGTAAATATAAGCAGATACGATATGTATTATATTAGACTCACCATGTCTTGCTGATATATCGGTCGAGTCATCGCACAAACTATCAGTAAATATTATCGCCGAGTAAATTTTCTGAAATTTTTTGGAAAAAAAATTAAGAAGAGACAGAAAAATATTGGCTGATTGAATATTAAAATATCGGTCGGCCGATATTTTAACCTTCTGAGTAAATACAAGTTATTGGAAGTTCCAGAATAGATGACACTTATGAGGTGACCATCCTCGAAGAGAGATTTCTTAGCATAAAACGCAACAAGATACGTTGCGGTGATTGTACCTGCAACCAACATTATGAAACCCGGCCTGGCCTGCAGTTGAACCTCAAACTGCATACATACGGGTTGGGTTTTCTAAAACCAGCCTTGATAGAAAAACTTTTTTTGAAAAAATCGTAACCTGTGAAAAACCCATTTAAATTAAAAAAAAAAATTATTGCCAAAAAATTGAACAGAGATAACCATTCAAAATAAATAAATTTAATATTATGTAGGTCTATGGCCACATTTTTCCTAGCCCAACAAGGCCTAGATTTAATTTTTCTCTCCCACCTACTTTTGTAACCCTCCCCTGTAGTAAAATTCTCTTCTTGTTGATGTGGGACTCCTAGTCTCACACTCCATTGATGCTGCACTAGAGGGTAACAATTCAATTTCTTTGTTTTCTCTTTGGGGTTTTACCCCTCCTTTTGAATATACTTACCTTATTAAAAAAAAAAATAGAGTTGGCCATGAATAGTAAATGTTTAATAAAAATTATCTAAATTTTTAATAAGTTAAGATTTTAAACATAATTTTTTAAAAAAAGGTAGATGTTAAAATTTTTAAAAAGAAAAATAATAAAACATAAATAAAAATCAATAATATTTATAATGAAGGATTTTTTCAATTATTAAAACATGTAATAACAAAATATTAAGTTGTAATTTTATCTTTTTTATTTGATCAACAATAATATTTATAGTAAAATATTTTTTGAAGGATTAAAATAATATTTGACAAAATATTATATTTTTTATATTAATAATATGATAAGTTTTCAACTTTTTTTTTGCTTTTTGTCTTTTGAGCAACCAACTTTTCTATCTAATCATGTAGATATTCGATGTTCACCTCTAACGTAGCCCATTGAGCTAGCACTAAATTTTTCATTATCAAACTACCAAATGTGAAATGAAATATCGTGGTCATATTACAATTTTCGAGAAAAAGATTGAATTTAAATAAAATTAAATTTAGATTTAAATATTAGATATTAGAGGTATGAGATTATAGATTATGAAATATTTTTGTTTAGGATGATATTGGAACATAGACGATGGATTATTATTTTTTGGTATTTGCAATTGTTTATGTGGGAACAAGAATCCTTTTTATGAAAATATAATCTTGCTTTTTGTTATGTGTATTGTATTTTATATTTTATAGTTATTTCTATTTTATTATCTTATTTAATAGTTAATAGTTTAACATTATTTATCATATTATATTGACTGGTACAAGTTTGACAGAGTTTATTTAACCCAACTTTCCCATAAAATGGTTCGATAGACGGGATAGATTTTAAAACATTACTCTCGATCACTAAAATATATATTGACAAAATATTATATTATTTATATTATTGACCACTAAACGTTAGTTAATAATTTAATATTATTTATAATATTATATTAATGATACAGATTTAACTACGGTTAACCCAGTTGAACCTTATTTAACACACTCTTCCTTTAAGATGGGTCACTCCACGGGCCGGGTTTTAAAACATTGCCTACAACTTGAGTTAGAGTAGATTGAAACTTGATCTTATTTAAAAATATAGACGAGTTACTTTCAGTTTATTTGAAATATAGTTTGGTCTATACTAAATAATATGATCTATTTTAAATTTAGATTGGGATAGAATCGTACTTAATCTGTTCGTATATATATTCTTCATTTTTATATTATTAGTTGATGAGGTTTTTTTTTTAATTTACGTGTGGGAAATTGCGGGATACCCAGCGTAAAACCCCATGAGTGAGCCCACTACTCCTAGAGCACACCAAAGTTAGGCCATGGTGGCTCGAACCTACAACCTCCAGCTTCCTAAGGCGAGAGGCAATTATTCTTTAGTGGCAATACAGGCTAAGATCTGACAATATTGCACCCCTGACAGGCTAAGAAGTGCAACCCGGGCTAAGGTCGGTAGACTGTTAAGGTGTTCATTCGTTTGAACTTGGTCTACTACTGGCCCAAACTTAACTTAATAAACGAGCTTAAACAAGCATTTTATCTGACGGTACACGCTCAAGTTTTTTTAAAGCCCGTTTATAGAAATGAATGGGCTCAGTTTTTTAATTAGAGCATGTCCCAATATATTATATGCATATATCACAAGGTTATACTAGACATTGTTTTTATTTTTTAATTTTATTTTGTAATAATAAATATAATGATATAGATTGAACGCAAACTTAAAGATATATCACGTGTTATAATTTTATCTCAAACCTCAACTTCTAACCACCACAATTGACTCAACCAAACCTATTTTCGACTCAATCAAACCTATTTTCTAAATGGTTGACCCAACACCACATACCAAACTTAAACCAATTTGCTAAATAATCTTAAAGGGAATGTCTCAACCAATTCTTTATATGACTCATTTATTAAATATATTGATTCAATGTTTGAAAGTCCACAGGAGGGTGGTAGTGGTGGTGGTGAATAGAACCTATTCAAATTTTACATAGATTTTTCCTACTCTCACTCTCTAAAAAGCCTGCGAGGTCTCGGGTAGGTACCAAGATCAGGTTCTTATTTCTTTCTCCTAAGGGCACGGGACAAGCTGTCAAGTACAGATGAGTGTTTTAATTATTTTAGACCGGCTATATTCAACACATGGGTCTTTTAGCCTATGGGTGTTTGGGTTCCACCTATAATAATCTAAGGCCATTCTACCTGAGTGGTTGCTACACAGTAATGAGAAGTCCATAGTAACTTTTTATCTTCAATTAGTCTTCTAGCAACGTCTCTAGTCGACCAAGACAAGATCTGACTCATCACGAAATTGACAACAAAGGAACTAGATCAAACCGGGGCACTAACAAACTTAAGTATCAAGCTACCTTGAATGGATTGATCTAACTCAAACACATAAAATAAGTAATTGACCTAATCAAATTTGTTATAAACTAAATCCATTTCTTAAACTAATTGACCCAATCCAACCTAACGCACTAAATAGCTTGACATTTCTAGACATCCTTATAAGTCTTTCCAACCTTATAAGTTTACCAGAACTAACTACTTAGGTGCATTTAAATTATTAATCAAACGCAGTAATTCATTAAAGGTCAAACCTGATTCGATCAAGCTTTTTTTAATGGAAAAGCAGACACAAACCAACCTAACCTGTTCATTAACTGGTTTCCCCTTATGCAGGCGATTGAGGCAAATAAACATATATTTTTTTTTAAATTTAAAAAAAAAAATTTCTACCCCGAGTCATCATTCCTTTTCATCTATTATCTTTTCCTTACAAACTCGTTTTTCTTAAAATACCAACAAACATTATGTGCAACAAATCAAACACATTATACTTATTCAACCTAATGAGTAAGAGAATCGAACACATTATGTGCAACAAATCAAATACATGCAATCATAATAAGCAAAGATAATAGAAACACGCCACAAGCAAACATACCAGTGTACAATATTTATAGTGGTTCTGTTTAAACAAACCTACATCCATTATTAGAATCATCCAACCTTAGGCTATCCAAAAATGCACTATGAAAGGGTTTCACACCTTAACAATACACCCTAATAAATTTCGACCACTATGGTCTAATACTCGATGCTTATTTTTTATGATGACTCGATCACTTAGGTCTAATCCACCTTACAATGAAATAAAATAAAAAATGGAAGAACACTTGCCTTGGACTTTCAAGAATCTTTGAGTTGTGTTCTTCAACATTGCCTCTGTGCTCCATTCTTCAAATCTTGGTGTTCACCAATGTCTCAACCATCGAAAGGAGACGCTAGATCTAGGGATGAGTTCTACGGATTATCCTAGAAGGTTGTCTTCTTAATCTCATTCACAAAGAAGCTTTGGAAAGCTTATGGGAGAATCCATGGTGGTTAAGAGATTAGAGGTGATTAAGAGAGGTCCAAGGTGATTGGGAAGGGGTAGCAACCTCTCTTGGAGTCTGGATGAGATTAGGGTTTAATCTTGCTTTGAAAAACTCTTGATCATCATTAGGAAAATGAGCCATGTACTTTTATAATACTGTGTAAACGGCTAAGTCCCGAGGTCTCAAGGCTATACAAGGTATGATAACTCCGGTACAACTAATATACACGCCTAGTCACGAGGTCTCACGGAGCCATCCCGAGGTCTCATGATTGAGAGCATTCTAAGTTTACAAACAGATGACAATTTTTTCTCTCTGGAAGATAGCCAAGGTCTCATGACTGAGAGCAACAAATGTTACCCAGAATTTTCCTGCTCTCACTCTCTGGAAGGCCCGCGAGGTCTCGGGTAGGTCCCGAGATCTCGGGACAGAGAACACAACAATTTAACAATTTTATTCAGTGTCTCTCTCTCAGGTTCTTATTTCTTTCCCCTAAGGACTCAGGACAAGCTGTCAAGTACAGATGAGTGTTTTAATTATTTTAGACTGGCGACATTCAACACATGGGTCTCTTAGCCTATGGGTGTTTGGGTTCCACCTAGAGTAATCTAAGGCCATTCTACCTGAATGGTTGCTACACACTGATGAGAAGTTCATAGTAACTTTTTATCTTCAATTAGTCTTCTAGCAACGTCTCTAGTCGACCAAGACAAGATTTGACTCATCACGAAATTGACAACAAAAGAACTCGATCAAACTGGGGCACTAACAAACTTAAGTATCAATCTACCTTGAATGGATTGATCTAACTCAAACACATAAAATAAGTAGCTGACCTAACCAAATTTGTTATAAACTAAATCCATTTCTTAAACTAATTGACCCAATCCAACCTAACACACTAAATAGCTTGACATTACCAGACAACCTTATAAGCCTTTACAACCTTATAAATCTACCAGAACTAACTACTTAGGTGCATTTAAATAATTAATCAAACTCAGCAATTCATTAAAGGTCAAACCTGATCAGATCAAGCTTTTTTAATGGAAAAGCAGACACAAACCAACCTAACCTGTTCATTAACTGGTTTCCCCTTATGCAGGCGATTGAGGCAAATAAACATATATTTTTTTAAAATTAAAAGAAAAAAAACAAATTTCTACCCATAGTCATTATTCTTTTTCATCTATTATCTTTTCCTTACAAACTCATTTTCTTAAAAACCAACAAACATATTCTAAATGTAGGCACTTAAGGGTGTAAACGGACCTGGATCCGGCTCGTGGACCGTCTGGCCCGGCCCGAGAAATAAACATACAGGCCGGATCCTAAGGTCACGAACTCGGACTCGGATAGTCCGTTTATTTTTGGACGGGCCGCGGATGGTCCGCTTAAGTTTCGAAATCGAAAGTAAATAAGCCCTACCGTAAATAAACCCTAACGTTTTTTTCTTCCGTCTCCTTCACCCTTTGAAAGATACACTTCGTCCTTGTCACTCTCTCCATCTCTTGTCGTCGCCCTTCTCCCCTTCACTGCCGCTTGGGTTCTCGAACGCTTTCTCTCGCCGTCGTTCTCGATCGCTTTCTCCCTCTCTTCCCTTCTCTCGCCGTCACTCTGCCCGGATCTCACTCTCTTTCTCCCTCAATCTCTTCCCTTCTTCTCAGTTCTCTCAATCCTCTCCCTCAGCCCTCTCTTCTCTGTTTGGATTTGCATCGGCCTGTAACGCCCGCCCATTTTCACTATATTTCAGAGTCTATTTTTTTTTTTTTTTGAATTAAATCAAAGTGACAACGGCGCGGACGTCACGACGCGAGTTAAGTCCGAGCTTCTAAAGCCCGGCCCTTAACTGGCCAACCCCACGCGTGCGCGGAACGAAGTCCACGAGTACGGTTCATGCGTAGGAAGCAAGCTAGCGGAACATAATTACATGCGGAACATTGTAATAGATATTATCCTACCGGTTTTAGATAGAAGGGAAGATACGACATTAAATTACCAAAATACCCCCATGTTCATGATTATGTCTCAAAATAATAACGTACAGAGTTTAATCCAGACCATAGTCAGAAATCCAAAATTATTACAATTCAACAAGCTAAGCTACTTGAGTTACAACATTTCCAAAATAAAACTTGTTAAACAAAGTAGCCGCTTCCCCACGCCCCTAAGCCTGACTCCCGTCACGCTCACTTTTTCCTCCGTCTCCTGCATCACTAGCTAGGGTGGAAGTAGGGCGTTAGTCAATGCACCCAGTAGGACTCCGAGTAGGGCTAGCACATGGATTAGTAATAACAAGCATACTGATAGTAATATAACAAACCATATGATGAATGCCATGCCATGTGTGTCTATGCCATTTGTCCCACCCATCATCTACATCATCCTGAAAAATCATATCCCCCTTGACGGCAAATCCTCATCAAGGTGTCCCCATGCTTGCTTCTCGGTCGCCCCGACGGAGCATGGACTCCGGTGATACCATATCAATGTCCCCATGTCTGTTCTCGGTCGCCCCGACGGAGCATGGACTCCGGTTATGCCATATCAATATCCCCATGTCTGTTCTCGGTCGCCCCGACGGAGCATGGACTCCGGTTTGTTTATTTTTTTCCGCCCATGCCATGCATGAGATGTAGTGCATTATGCTATGTAATATATATGTACATTTCATATCCATAATATAAAATCCATAGGATAGGAATATAATCCATAGCATATAAAATACCGTCCATAGCATTTAGAATATAATCCATACCATAGAAAATCCATGTAATGATAAATCATATAATTTCCAAAATCAAATATGGAAAGTATCACATACACATAATCCACGGCTTACAAAAAGGTAGGAATCCTACCAAATACTGACAACGTCCTTTTTGTTCTCGTCCGATAATTCTGGTCACCGTTCGCGTACCGTTGCGACATGCCAATACCTTATTATACATTTCCCCAAGTTAGTCTATATCTTATCCACGATTAAGTCTCTAACTGATCATAACCTATGTTCATTAGTGATCTTTAACCACATTATAAGATTACTATAATCAACCCTTATCTTGGCCTCTTTTTCCATTAATTTCAACACGTATATAATTCAATCCATAACTGATCTACACACCCGGATCAATTAATGACTTACCAATCATGTCATAGGATCATTAAAATTAGTCTCTTTAATTTAATATCATCTCCATTTATCCTATCGGATTAGTAGTGTCTTAGAAAATATTCAAAACTGTACACTTCCATTCAGTCGACTCAGTCGGCTGATTTTGAATCAGATCGTCAGTTTGTCTTACCAGTTCAGTTTCAGTCGACTGAAATATACATTTAGTCGGCTGAAACATGGTTCATACTCTTTCAGTCGACTGAATCACAGATTCAGTCGGCTGATTTTGAATCAGATCGTCTGTTTGTCTTGCCAGTTTATTTTCAGTCGACTGAAATACACATTCAGTCGGCTGAACTATCAACCATCCATTTACGTGTTTAATACGCATTCCTTCAGTCGACTGAATCACATATTCAGTCGGCTGAAACTTCTAGAAATTCCTTCTGTTTTCAGCCACCATTAGTTCAGTCGACTGAAACTCTAGTTCAGTCGGCTGAAACTCCCAGAAGCTCGTTTCTGATTCGTCCATTGTCAGTTCAGTCGACTGAATCCCCGATTCAGTCGGCTGAAACTCCCAGAACTTCGTTTCTGGTTCGTTCATTATCTGTTCAGTCGACTGAATCTCTGATTCAGTCGACTGACTGTTTCGTCAGTCCTTTCCATTGCATATTTTGGACTTCCTTCCTTCGCGATTTCTCTTAAAATATTCCATTTTTAACCATTACGAAACTTAGTATCTTGTTTAGAGATACTTACAACCCGTGGCTCTCCTGGTTGTCTCTTGCTCCTCTTGTTCCTTATTCTTTCCCTTTCTCCTTCTTCTTTCTTCTTGATACTCGGCCAGTGGTGAGTTTGATCGGGGTAAGATTACCAGGGTTTTGATTTGGCTAATGGTAGGGTTAAGTTTTTGAGGGAGAGAGAGAGAGAAAGAGGAGATGAATACAATATCTCAAGCTTGGGTCTTGGGTGGTCGGCCAACTCTTAGCTTCTTCTTCCCTTCCTTCTAAGTTCCTTTCTCTTCTTTTCTCTTTGGTGTTTTCTTTGGAATAGAGGAGAGGACGGTTTTGGAAGAGATGGAGAGGTGGAGGGAGATGAGTGTGATGATTGGTTTGACTCCCTCCACCAACCAAGTATGGAGGGAGGTATGGGCTTGCATGCCCCCAATTTTTGGGGCCATTGTCCCCTTTAGTGGAGGTGGTTGGGATGGGTTTTTGAACCACCACCCATTCCAACGAGTTGGGTGAGTCAAGTAAGATGGAAACCATCTTGACTCACCCCATTTCCTATGTGACTCACTCCCCCCCTTGACCCACTTAATTATTTAATTTATTATTTAACTTAGGCCCTTTAATTTTATAATTTAATTTCTATTTAAATCCCTTCAATTCCTTCATGAATCCACCCATGGTTGACCGAGTCAACCATGGTGGCCGGCCCCACCAATTTCTTAGCCAACCACCACCTCACTTAATGAGGTGGAGGTGGACCCCACGTGATTACACCATCTTGATTATTTCCTCATTAACTTAGGTGATAAATTCAATCCTTTCTCCTTATTGGTTCATCATTGGACCCATGGCCCAATTATATTTATTTTCTTACCATTTACCTTGGAGTTTGAATCGACTTGATCCGTTGGGTCCCACACGATTATCGGGCCCACTTTGACCATTATTGACCCTTCAAATGAATCCTATCAAATCCATGGTCCATTGGACCATACTTGGGCCTTTGTCCATATTTTGATCCATTTAACATCCATGACATCAAAATTTCCATTTTTCCATTATTAAAATAAATAATTGCCACATATATATTGATTCAAAAAAATCGGCCCATTACACGGCCAACACCGTCGCCCTTCGCCCCTTTGCTGCCTCTTGGGTCGCTCCTTGTCGCCGCCCTACGCATCCGCCATAGGTAATTTTTTTTTTCTTTTTAATTTCATGGGTGAGAGAGAAAGAGGGAGAGACGGATTGAGAAGAGAGAGACGACGAGTATTTTCTATTTAGAGAATATCATTTTCTATTTTTAATTTTATTTATTTTCATTCTATGCATACCCGTCTTTTTATTATTGGAACAGTTTTTGTTATCATTAGACAAGCAGGTTTCCTAATTTGTTGCTTTGTTTTCCCTTCATGTAGGCACTGGTTTAATTATGAACCAGTACTTAAGTGAGATTTGCTTGGTGATGCTCATCTACGGGCATTTTTGAGTGCTTTACTTTGTAGAATGGTGCTTGCTAGAAATTTTCCAATTGATTTGAGGGCATTATTTTTTGGGCTACACCCACTTACCATATATTCATGCTTCATTCAGTAAAGTCTTTCATACACCATACCCCTTTTGATTCATTCACTCGACACGAAGGAAGCATATGGGACGAGATTGTTAACAAAGACAGACCTATTAGGATTTAGGAAGCCAAGTTGATGAGAATGAGATTTCAACAGTTTTCATGACTACATATGACGAGGTTTCTAGTTTTTTTTTTAATGAAGATAGCAATTGAAGGTCATTGAGTTTCGTCTAATATGTGGGTTCCCCTACCCGACCTGAACTATGAGAATGTTATTTATTTATTTGTGATCACTAGGATTTAAGAGTTTTTTTGGTTTTGCATATTGACCATAGAGTGAGTAAAAGCGTATAATGTGCTAGTTCTGTAGGCTTTAGCTGCATTTACTTTTAGTAAACTTCACTTCAACATTTACTTGAAAATTATGTTATTCTGTACTTCATATTGTTCAACTGATCTTCTATCTTAGTTGCAAAACTGCAGACTATGTACAGTTAGGTATTTCCTGCTTTTAAAATCCTTGCAGAGAAGTATTTTGTCTTTCCTCTTCTTTCTTTCCTTCAGATTTGTGGGGGTGGGGACATGATGATAGATAGACAGGTAAAAGGATTTGATAGATAGGCAGACAAAAGGGTTCTCTGATGGCATGCGGGCTAGTCTGCATTAGTGGGATTTGAGATCTAAACAGAAGACATTGAATTCTGAAACCTGAAAAAATAAAAAATAGAACTGTGAATGAAGCTAAATAGAACTGAGAGGTATCCAGAGTGTATATATGGTACAATGACAGGGATTTCTTTCAGTTATTGGATAAGAGCAATTTTTAGATGCGACTATGAGAAAGAGACAAGTTTAGATCACACAAACCCAATTAGAAAGAATTGAAGCTCTTCAAGTAAGATTTGTGTAAGCATCCATTTTTAACATTAAACAGGCCGACGTTCAGACTGGTTTATGCATATTCAGGCCTAAAAGACATTTCTAACCAATTATGATAAATATTTAGTAAAAAATTTGAAAAAGGTTTTTCAATAAATCCTCCTAACTATAGTTTCCCAACCATAAGCAAAAACCATAGGTTAAATAATAGTTGAAAAAAAGGTGCAAAATCATGTATCCACTGAGGTTATCGTTAGACTCGGGCTCTCTGTCTCGAGCTTGGCCACGTCTTTCTAGCCCGTGTCGAACTTTAGCTTGGGATTTAATTTGTAAAATCAAGCTTAGACTTCGCATAAGCTAGGCCAAGCCTAATCATAGACCCATCTCTAAATGTGTTAGAAGGTAATATAATTATGATGTAAAACTCAAGAAGCTACAAACATGGTTATAATGATGATGATCCTAACTTTAATCCATTATTTTTTTTTTTTTTAAATTGAACCCATTCAGTGTTTTCCTCAGTTTTTTCATAAACAAAAACTCTACGGAGACAACTATATCTCGATAAATAAGGAGGTACTCTAAAAATGAATTTTAAGATCTATATTGTTGGGTCTGATGTAAGAGGAATATATGAATAATTCTTATATGACATTTCACCTCCACCTGATGATCTTTCTTTGATTTTAAACTTTTAAAAATCAATAGTCTATACTCATCAAAATAAAAAGGCTAAAATTATATAATTTGAATCATCAATTGATAGTAAATTTTTTTTACTCTATATTCATATAATCACCGTTAAATGAACATAAATTTGTGAGACACAGAATTCATCTAATAATATATGTTGGTAGGGTGTCTCACTAACCTAAGTCTTTTGAAAATAAAGCCTATCCACATTTGTTGGATCCATTTGAACATGGTTGACAAGGCAAATGTGTAGAGAGAGATGCATGTCACTGTCAAAAAGAGCAGTCAGCTATCTTCATCACATCATGATGAACGCACATTTGAGGAGAATTTCAAAGTGGAGTAAGGTGATCGGTTACAATTTTTGGTCCCTTGGGAGAGAAAAAATTTCAGCTGATATTTCGATCATATTGGCTATCTCCGGCGATATTTGTAAAATAGATGAAATCACCAAAATTTCTGAAGCAAGGAAAATTTCCAAAATATGACTAAAATTTCTGGATTTTGATTGAAATTTTGGCTGAAATCTGAAAATATTGGCCAATACAGTTTTTTTCCCTGAAAATAACTGATACTTTTGAAATTTCAGTTTTTTTCCCTGAAAATAACTGATACTTTTGAAATTTATATTTCAGCCCATGTCCAAACTGAAACATTTCTTTCAGGCCTAAATTTGAAACAGGTCATGTCTAAGCCCAACCAAGTCACCTGCACATGCCTAGGTGAAATTTCTCAAGAGACGCACCAGAACAAATATTTCTTTCTATAAGGGTAAGTAAAGTATCAGTTCAACTAATCCACAATCCCTAGCAGTTGGGTACGTGAAAAGTCACGAATATCGCCAGACATTAATATGGAGATGAATGTATGCCCTACACAGCAAGCAGGTTATTCATCGAAGGATCCATTGCACCCAAGACATTTGTGGCCCACCTAATAATAATAAGACGCTGATTTCTAAGCCAAGGCTCATTCATGATGTCCTCTAGCCAGCGGAATTGGGAATTTGAGTCTCTATTTGGCTTTCCTAATTGTTAGTTCACAACAGGGGCCTTGTGTCACGGGTCGGTTTACACTCAATGGCTAGCTATTTTGGGACAGGAAACATCCCTGTGACATTGGTATCAGAGCTAACTGGGGCAATATCATGTGGGTTCGGAGGCACCGTAGTGTTTGGGGGGCGCGGGGGGGCGTTGTTCTTCTAGTGAAGGTGCCAGAGAACCTGTCACGCGGGCGTTTGTTAAATCCCACATAGAATATGTGTGATACCCACCCCCCCAAAAAACCAATATGGGAAAAATGAAAAAGTCCCACATCGGTTTGGGGGATGGAAAAATTTGGGGTTTTAAGTGTCGCCACCCCATGGAACTCATGTAAGAGGCCTTTTGGGCCAAGCCACGTGGGCCTGGGCCCAAATGCAAAACCGTGCGGATTTGAGCTGTGTGCAAGGCCCAAAGCGGACAATATCTTATTGAGTCAAGCCCTAAGCCCTGTTGTCGGGTCGGGTCGTTACAAATATGGTATCAGAGCCGAGTTCAACACTCGGATTGTGTGGGCCTATCATTCTTCCCTAGAGTTGTCAAGTGGACCGGAGTCGAGCCGGGGATGGCTCGAGGCTTTAGGGAGGGTGATTGTGATACCCACCCCCCCAAAAAACCAATGTGGGAAAAATGAAAAAGTCCCACATCGTTTGGGGGATGGAAAAATTTGGGGTTTTAAGTGTGGCAACCCCATGGAACTCATGTAAGAGGCCTTTTAGGCCAAGCCACGTGGGCCTGGGCCCAAATGCAAAACCGTGCGGGTTTGAGCTGTGTGCAAGGCCCAAAGCGGACAATATCTTACTGAGTTAAGCCCTAAGCCCTGTTGTTGGGTCGGGTCATTACAATATGTGTTGGGCTTATAAGTGGAGGTAGGCATTACCCATAATAGTTAGTCATTTTGAGACGGGAGTCCCCCCTGACACTTAACTGCCTTCAATTGTAGTCATCGCTTTCTAGAATGCATAACAGTTGCTTGGAAGAATAAGTACATCAGAAAAATAATGGTACATGTGCCATGAATTGTGTACATCACAAAACCAAGTAGGTAAAAGAAATATCAATGCACAAAATAAACAAGCAATCAGTCAAACCAGCTTTCACATTAGGGGCTGCAAGCATCGAACCTGCAGGCAATGGAGCATCAAACGGCACTACAAAGGTTGGAGTTCTGAGCCATCCAAAGCATCACTTTTTGAGTAATCTAAGCACATCACCAACAAGGTGCAAAGAACCAGTTACAAGTACCTGAAACAACATGACAGCAAGTCAGATTTTCCTCTATTTTTCTCTTTTTTCAGCACTTTTCAAAATATTCATCTTTTCTTTCTTTTTCTCTGTTCACATCCTTCTTTTGATGTCTGGATGTTCCCTTTATTTTCTTTTCAATTTTATTTTTATTTTTTTAAGTGTCTATTTTTTTAGAGTACCATTCTAATATATGTCATCTCTAACATCTTCTAAGCTCTTAGAATAGGTCACAGATATTTCAATGAGGCTCAAACTCTGTAACGGGAGTTGGGTACGGTAAACATGGCTAATCAATAAAATAGGGTATATAGGATCAACTGGGAACTATCAGGATAAATTGAACAAAACAGGTAGGGCGTGAAGGTTCAAACGATCCAAAAATGATATAAAACATATCTTAAGTTTTATACAGTAATTTTTTTGTTTCAAATAAATTCAAAAAAAATTAAGTGTACTAACTCAAATTTGATGGCGTTCTCAGTAATTTGAGCAAGATCGAAGAATAATGAGATCAACAACGACTTAATGTGCTTATCAAAAATCTGGAATTTCGTTATAACCCTTAGAAAAATCAAAAGGCTCTAAAGCTCATTGTGTATAAGTCTCCACTAGTATTCCTCCGGTGATAACTAGACTCGTGAAATATTTTTCTTTTTCCAACTAATTTTAATATTGCTGTCTAGAAATTATTTCGAATATAAATCTTATAAAAATCTTATTGAAAGAGTATGATATAAATTTTTTTATTTACCTATTAATGCTGCACAATCACTTAGACTCAACAAAACTTTTTTTTTCCTCTCACAAGGGGTAGTCTCAGTCTTCATTTACTTTTCCCTTGATAGAATTTTTTTTTTTTTGGTTGGACTCAACCAGTGTAACCCCTAGATACCCCCAAACTTAAATAAAACTGTTAGTGCCTTGGCTTGGCCAAGCCTATATGTTTGTCAATTTCATGACTCGGAAAGAAGCACTTGCTGGAAGCGTAAAGATTAGAGAACAGATCATGCTCCACCGGATTGAAGTTCATCGCTATGTTAATCACAAAACAGGTAAAATGGCCATACATGACTATAGGTGGTACCCACACCTTAGAGAGGACTATCCCTAGGCTTAGAAGAACAAATGGTTAAAATCATATGAAGCCTAGTGAAGAAGGTTGATAGTGAATTGGAACCCAACTTGGAAATATGTATTTGGTTTCACTGTCAGTTCGACCAGTCTTATCTCACCGACCCCTCGGTGCAGTCATGATAGACTCATCGTGGTCAAAGACTGGTTGACCAGAATGACATTAGGTTCTGGAACATTGAACTGTCATTCTGGGTTTGCCTCTGATCGAGAATCTCGTATGCACGACCCCTCGGTAAAAGGCTGAAATGACCCCTCGTGGTCAACGAATCCTCGATCAAGATCTTGAGTTCTGAAACTCTGAACTCATGTGGATTCTCGAAGAAACAGACATATCGGCAATCAAAGACCGGTCGAGAGTACTAGGACCGACCCTTCGGTAATGGGCAACAAATCGTTCTGGGTAACTGGTTTCCAAAGTGGAAACTACTGTCAAGCATGTTTTACTCCAGAACAAGCCTCTCGTATGGACCGACCTCTCGGTACCATAGGTGTCGACCCATCGGCGACAACGATATGTCGACCGGGAAAGATTATTACCTTTGGGAGTGCACTTAATACACAACGGTCGGAATTGTAACGGTAGCATTTCTAGTCACCGACCCTCGGTACCACCAACTTGTCAGTACATTACCGTTACTTTAACTGGTTGCCTTCGCTATATAAACCAACCTTTATGCAACCAGTTAGTATCCTTCGAATGGATCAATTGGACCCTCATCTTCACCAGTGAGCTCAAACAAGGGTCAACAAAAGGATCACTCTCTCTCTCATGCTTACACTAGGGGAATCAAATACCACCAATCAAATGGATTGAGTTGTGAGAGAGAGAGAGGAATGATGAAAACTAATAAACAACCAATCTGAGGATTGAGTTTGAAAGTGAGAAGGAGGGAACCATAAACTAAGAAACCTTTGGTAGGACCAGTTTCCTTGACACCTTGGACTGTGATTGCTAAACAACGGCTACGAGGCGGAGCGTCGGCAAATATGGGTGAGATCTCAAAGCACACATTAGAAGAAAGAGCTTCAAAGGCAAGTGCTTCTTGGTTTTAATTTTATTTAAAACCCTTGTTCCAAAAGTGAATTAAGGAGAGGTACCCCAGAACCACTATAAAAAATTCTGGAGCATTATCTCTAGCACAAAGGTGGGTGGAACTCCCGGCCAAATAGATAGGTGGAATTCTTATTCGACAGTGGTGGGTGAAATTTCAAACCGAGTGAGTGAGGTGGAATTCCTACTCTAATTGTAAGGATGTAAGTCCTCACTTAGTGAATTTTGGGGATAGCTCAAGGTTGAACGAATCTTAACAGTAGATGTAGGTTGGCTAACTGAATAACTTTAAATTGGTATTGTGGTGTTTGATTCATGTGTATTTGTATTTAGTATTTAAGTACTATTCTTAACACACATCACTTTGTATATTGATTATTTCATTATACACATTGCGCACAAGCATCGATAATCAAGGTTTATTTAAAGGGTCATAATCTTAGTGTGATTGTTTAAAGAAATTATTAAACTAAACAAATCTCTTGATAAACATTCCGCTGCACCTTAAATAATCAAGAAATTTGTAAACACCATTAAAAATGGGATTGACTTATTCACCCCCCCTCTCGGGTCAATATGATGTTCTAGCACGTTGAAATTGGGAACTTTCACAAACATTGTCCTCAATGTTTTTTGGAACAGTGTTAATTTTTTGGAATAAGTGTTAATTAGGGTTCAGGTGTATTTAAAAGGATTCACTCACAACGGACCTAAAACAAAAATCCTAAATTAGTTTGACTCACTAAAAAATCTTAGACTGACTCTAAAAGAAACCTATAAAAGACGCAAACTCAATTATTTTTTCGTATATAAAACAACCTTGGTCTTCTTGAGTGAGTTCTATTCGGCTCGACAAATGGTGATGGTGATGGTGAATGTGCTCCAATGAGTACATAACATCTTGGGCCAAGTATTTCTTTTCTCATGTATTATCTCCCACTGGTATGATGAAATCCCATGGATCATTCAAATCAAAAGGGATACAGTCTAGTGCAAAAAGTGCCTCAATATTGGATTTTTCATCATTAAAAGATCTTCCTTAATTTGAGGCTCTTCTTTAACCTCAATTTTGACTTTTTCATTTGTTAGTACCCTGGCTTTGCTGAGTCTCTAAGTTTGTCAATTCCATAACTCGGGAAGAAGCACTTACTAGAAGCTTTAAGACTCAGGTGATCAAGATTGAAGATCATGCTCCACCGCATTGAAGCTCATCGTTGTGGAAATCACAAAACAGGTATTTGGCCAAATAACTTTAGGTGGTTCCCACACCTTAAGAGGACCATTCCCAGGATTACTTGAACAAATGGTAAAATCATAAAAATCCTAGAGAGGAAGCTTAACAGTGAATTGGAAGCGAACTTGGAAATATGAATTAAGTTCATCGTCGGCTCGACCAGTCGTTCTCACCGACCCTTCGGTGGAGACAGGATCGATCGATCGTGATCAAAGACTGGTCGGCTATATTGACAAAGGTTCTGGAACATTGAACTGTCATTCTGGGTATGCCTCTGATCAAGAATCTCGTATGCACCGACCCTTCGGTGATGAACTTAACGACCTCTTGCGGTTAACAACTCGTCGATGATAACTTATAAGTTCTGGAACTTAGAACTCAAGTGGATTCTTGAGAAAACAAACATCTCGGTAATTCAAGATCGATAGAGGGTGCTAGGACCGATCATTCGGTAAAGGGCGACAGGTCGTTCTGAGCAGGACAAGTTTCGAGACATGAAACTCTGTCTGCATGGTGTTGTCCCAGATCTAGGAGACCCTCGTATAGATCGACCTCTCGGTGCCATGATTGTCGATCCATCATTGACACCGACCTGTCGACCGGGAATTAATTATACCATTGGGAGTGCATTTAATGTGCAACGGTCGGGTGATTGAATGGTAATAAATATCAACACCGACCCATCTGTGCCCCCGACCTGTCGATGCAGGACAATTTGAAAAGCTATGTTGACTCCTCTATAAATATGAGAGTTGTGTGATCATTTAATTATATTTCTTGAACTGAGAAAATTCACACACTCTAAGGAACGATCAACTCTCTTGTGCCTTCACCTGAGAATCAAATATTGATTGAGTTAGTAAAAAAGAAAAATAGAGGAGAAAAGAAAAGATACAAAGTAGGAAAGATGTTGGTAGAACCAGTTTAATAGTCACCCTGAAATTGTGATTGCACAATGACGGCTAAAAGGCGCCCCATCGGGATGAACTCGGGCACACATTGGGTGGATCTTTGAGAATCACACATCTTCGAGAAAGAGCTAAAAGGAAAATGCTTCTTAGTTTTAATTTTTTTTTAAATATTTATCTTATGAAATTGGATTAAGGAGGCTTGAGTTCGGAACCACTATAAAAAATCTAGAGCGTAGTCTCTGGCACACGTGGTGGGTGGAATTCCTAACCAATTCAAATAGGTGGAATACCTATTTGACATGTGTTGAGTGAAATTCCCAGTCGATTGAGTTAGGCGGACTTCCTACTCTAATTATGAGGGTGTAAGTCAACTTAGTGAACTTGGGGATAGCTCAAGGTTGAGCTAGTCCTAACAGTGGATGTAGATTGGCTAACCGAATCATTATATATTTTGTGTCCTTGTGCTCGTGGTGTTAGAACTAATTCCTTGTGTTGATTGCTTAATCATATTGGCTAACACACACACAATTGATTCTTATATCTGCTACACTTAATTAATCAATCAAATAATTTTTAAAAAGGATGAACGACTTTTAGATTGACCTATTCACCCCCCTCCCTCTAGGGTCAATCGTGTTCTAGCACCAAAGGGAGAATTTTCAACGTTCGAATTATCACCTACCCTAGTTAAACTCTCCTCACATCGGGTGAAACTCTCGGAATTTGACGAAAATACTAGTGTTGAAACCGACATGACCTCAAAGACCCTACTGTTATTCAAAGTGGATTGATGACTAACTTAGGGTTCACCAATTGGGGACCTAACTCTAACTAATCTCTTAGTTGAATCATGCCTCCAAATATTCATTGTTACTTAAACAAGACCTCAAAAGACAAAACAAATTCACACAAAATAAATGACATAAAACTAAAAATAAAAACCTAAACTAACCTAAGACTATAGATAACTCCTAATATTTTTTCCAAAAAATCTAAGTCTCCAATTAAGAGTTTAACTACAATCATGGCCAGATAAGTTACAGGTAAGTGAAGGACCACATGGCAATCTGCTAATGTTCCACTTATCCTTAGGCTATTTACACTTTGGTGATAGAACTAATCCTAGATACCATGATTGAAGAAAAACTAAGATTGGTGATAAAAAATTAATTGAATTGAAGATTGTCCTGATGAGCATGAAAGACCCTAAAAACTAACTAATGGTTGCTACTTTGATTTTACTTTAAAGTGCATGAACCATTTTTATTTACTAATCTTTCTTTATTTTTCTATTTTTGTGAATGCAAACTTAAATCTAATAGTGTAAGATACAAAAGCAAATGTACAAACAATTAAGCAGAATCTACACTAATGTATGAGACTAACAACCTAAATGCATGATAAAAATAAATATGCAATAATTTTTTTAAATGCAAAATAAAAGCAAGCACCGTAATAAAATCTATATGAAAGAATGAAAAGGATAAAATCAAAAGAAAATATTTAGGCACTTACGCGTATTTTCCAGCAATCTTAACTCGCGATTTTTAAAAAATCTTGAAAAACACAATACATGAACATAGGTGAAGATTCTAACTCAAGAATGGATGATCTATTTAAATGCAAATTCCTAAACTATAACTAAGAGAGATTAAAATAATTGAATCCTAATTGAGGCTTTTAAAGTAATACAAGATCATAAATAAATTTCTACATTAAATACCATTAACTAAAATAATATTTTTATTTGGAAACCATCTAAATTAAGATGATGATTTAAAATTAAAAACTTCCTAAGTTTAGAAATTATTCAAAATCTGACGTCTCCAAAGCTGGACAATTTTCTAAAAATGGGATGTTTCTCAAATTAGATATTTTAAAACTTTCCATATACAGAAGTTCTAAAACTTTCCAAAATTAGTTTTGTTTTCTAAATTAGAATATTACTAAAATAAAACATATTTGTAAAATTAGAAAATGGCTAAAAGGAGAAACTAGTTGAATTTATCAAATTTCCAAAAATAGAAATATCTACAAAAAAAGAAATTTCTAAATTCAACAAGTATCTAAGTTTAACAAAATTTTCATGTTTAGATAAACTCTATAGATCTCTTCTATTTTAAAGAAAATTTTAATTTTAGGTAACTTTAAGAAATTAGAGTTTCTAAAAATAGTACTTTCCAATTTTAAAAAGTTGCGTAAATTAGAAGATTCCAAAAATAGAAATATTTTCTTAAAATTACAAAGTCTTAAAACATATAATTTGCATGTTTCCCCGGCAGCGGTGCTAAAAACCTGTTGTGCAAATTGTAAATTTTTAACTTGTAAGCGTACGAACCATTTAAATAGTCTAGTGTTAATAGTGCGAGGTCGATCCCACAAGGAAATAGCAAAATATATGCAAAAACAAAATATATGAAATTGAAACGTTGTGATTAAAAAAAATGTAGATCTTTAGAAATAACCTAAATATGAAAATCAAGTTCTAATTTTTACAAATATGACTTCAAATTAGTTGCATTCTTGTAACACCCCGACCAGATGGTGGGCCCGGAACGCTACTAATTTTTTTTTATCCCCCACCAACTAACATTGTATCTGGGCTGGATCTTTAAATTTTCCAATAAGACCCATCCATCATAGAAAATGTCACACGTGCTCTTCTCACGGGGACTTAAACATGTACCATATGTTCCCATATGCAAATACATATTTCAGAAACAAAATATCTCCATTTATTCGATCAGAGTCACGAACGAAAAACATAGTAATTTACACATGCTTTGATTTATCCATGCTTAGATTTATAGTACCACAGACGGTACTAAAATCAACAGGACATCATTTGCATGAAAATAGACATAATAAACATATTTTCCATAATCGAAAAATACGATTGACTGCAAAGGCTCCTTCATCCTAACTCAGCGGTGGAGGTTCCTCCTCCTCAGATGTCAACTCTGCAATGCAAGGGATGTGAGCTCCAAGCCCAGTGAAGAGTTATTAAAATAACACATTTACCAACATGTAAATGTTAAACAGTGCAGTCTAATCATAATAACAATAATGGTCTGCTCTTACCATTTTAAAATCACAGTCGTCTACTCATGAATGATCTACTTTACCATACTTACAATTTACTATAAATGGTCTCATGTACCATTTATCTTACCTGAATTCATAATTGGTCTAATATATCAATTTATCAAGTCACCATCACTGTCATCTCACTACCATACTAGTGTCATACCACTATCACACTACTGTCATGCTGTTGATGAACCTCTGTCATACCACTGCCATATCACTGTTATACCACTGCCATACCACTGCTTAATGGTTTCGCATATCATTTGTCATACTTGAAATCATAACTGGTCTACCATAACAATGAATCATACGTGATATTTCCATGCCATCGTAACACCAAAACACTACACTGACTATAAAGTATTAAGTCCCGACACAGTCAAAATGCAGAATCTTGCAAGAATATCTCCGACACGCCTGGGTCGGTACTGGTACACCTGAGCCAGCAACCGACACAGTTGGGCCAGTAGATGCAAACCGACACACCTGGGCCGGTAATCGACAGACCTGGACCGATAATAATTCAATAGTTGAGGGTACGTGGAGGAAGTATCAATATCATAAATGCTCAAGTTCTCACATCGAAGCATCTTATCAATAGTATCAATTTCATACTTCACTCTCTCATCGTAACATGATGCTCAAGTTCTCATATCGGAAGCATTTCATCAACAATATCAACTTCATACTTCAATCTCTCATCATTACATGATGCTCAAGTTCTCAAATTGGATAATATCATCATCAATATCATGCATGATAAACATCATTAATAATATGAACATATCTTAGAAATATATATCAAGTCTAGGCATATAAGTGGGTTCAGTATTCGTTTATAGACTATTAGACCTCGACTCCTTGACACCGTGTTAGGCTTCCTTTCTAACAATTAGAACTAATTTTCATCCCTCACATGGAAGGAGTGTCAAGTCTCGTATTTTAGCCGATTTTGTATTTTCCATATCATGTATAATCCATGAAACTACTCATTGTACTAGATCTAAGTTTACAAAACCTGATTGACCGATATTTTATTATTAAATCTCCTTACCGTAAAACGTAGAGTATCGCGAGTATCTGTTACACAAATAGAAATACAAAGAATCATACAGTCATTAATCAAACGTAATATACAGATACATACAATACAACATACATTCATAGTATTTCAAATCCTTCTGTCCTATTTTCCGGAAAAACTCTAAGGGAAATGGATTTGAGTTTCCTATATGGATTACTGACCATTTTAAATTACAATAATCCATAATATATATTAAGGTGCTCAGACCAATTCTCATATTGTCTTCTGGGAATGACCATGTAGACGTATTGAATTAGGCCTAGAGATATAAGATGCTCAAGCCACTACTCATATAGCGAGTTAGGCCTAAAGATCACTCAGTGCCCGAACCCTTCTTTTCTACCTAGAGGTAAAGTTAATCGCACAACTACTGATAACTATCGGGTTGCGTTTCCGCTGTGCCATAGATAGAGAGTATCAGCTTGGAAGTGAATACATAATATATGTATATATATAATAATACAACAAAATATTAGTATCACTTTTAATTTAGAATAAGGGTCTCTAGACAATCATCAACACAAGTAGGTAGAATCAATTATATTTTAAACTTAGAATCAAATTTCTGAAAATAAATCATCACAATTAAAACGTAAATCTTAATTTATCAAAATAAGTAACGTTTTATTTTCCAAATAGTATTTTGTATATGTTTTTAAATGGCTTTTAAATATTTCTAAAAACATTATCAAGATAAGGTTTAACATAAACTATTTAACCTACAACAAAGTCAACAAGATACTTTATATTATAACTAACATAGATGTATAAATAAACTACTAATTCAAACTCAACTAGGCTAGGTTTAATTAAAACCCACTTAAGATAGATATTTGTATAATCTGATAAATTTCATAATAAGTAATACTTTTCCATAAAATCTCAAGTGACAGAATGACCTTTAATGTTTACAGTAATAGAAAACCTAAAGTATTAAATGGAAATAAAAACTGAATTTAAATCAAAATGCTACTAACTTTGAATACCAAAGATAGAATAATAATTAAACAACATAATGAAACTAAGATAGGATTCCAACTTAAACCCAAAATAAAACATCTCACCTTATTGTTATTTCATTTTAAAATTTTGTTCCCAATCTAAGTTTAATATAAACAATTTAAATTATTAAAATACAATAAAAGACTTTAAAAAACTTTGTAGTAAATAAAATCATACTCAAACTTATTTCAAGTTTTAATTAAACAAATCGTAATAATACTTCACATTATTTATTAAAATAAAATAAGAGAACTCATTTTAAGTTAAAAACAAACAATTTCAAAAATATAACATTTCATTATATATATATATATATATGTATTTCACTTAAAAACCCAACTAAAATCATAGATTAAAAAAAATAAAAAAAAAATAAAAGCTCACCTCAAAGCTGGGTTGGGCGGTGAATGCACCGTCAGAAGATAAAAGAAAAAGGAAGAAAAAACAAACAAATGGGAAAGGAAGGGACGGTGGAGAGGAGTTTTTTTTTTTTTTTCTTTTCATTATTTCCTCACTTCTCTCCCTTTTATAAGCAAACCAAATGCCTTGCATAGCCACCACGTTGGCTAGCTACATGGTAGCTAGTAGCCTTTCAGATAAGCATGCATTGCATAATTTTTATTATATTTATTATTATCTTAGTGTTTATCCATACAAAGGTGATTATTATATTAACTTAAAACACACATTTTAATACATTCTCCTAAGTTAGGTATTTAAAATAATAAAATTTATAAATATATAAAAAAATACATTAAAACTCAATGATTTAATTATAAATCACAAAAATGTCAAATTTTCAAAATTTTAAATTAATATTTTGGGAAAAAAATCTTACTTAAAAAAATCAGACAATATAAATTCAAAACATTTCAAAGCCTCGAGATATTTTGACACTCCTAAATATTTAAAAAATCATCTTTTTAATAAATAGGAACATCTCTGACAATCAAGATGACTGAAGGTAAAATTCTCCAAACTCAGAATTTAAAACTGAATAAATGAGTGAAATTTGAGAAATTAAATATCTCAATTGAAGGGTTTTCCAAATATAGACAGTTTTAAGGGTCTCAGTCGAAGAAAGTTCAGATAATTTCAACTTTGCCACTTCACTTAAACGAGTCAGATCCACAGGCTCCCAAACTCAGATCGAGTCAAACTTTGACTCTAAACAAAGCCACTTGTTAATCTTTCAGATTAACGGATCATTAATCACAATTAACGGCTAATAATCACACGATTAGATACTAATTTGGGTCAGGGTATTACAATTTCAGTTTTAAGAAACTAATCTAAAAATTAGAGTATCATCATCTGAATCTAAAATCTAATCAATTAATCCAATTTAATTGAAGCAATGGCATGGATCTAAAATTTATAAATAATCTTAAACCAATTCAAGAGAACAAAATTAAAATGCAATCAGATCAATCTCAACCTAGTTCAAAAGAATTTGAGAGAATACGAAAAGAATAAAGAATTTAATAAAATAATGAAATATTCACATAATGTACAATGGAATTGAGACAAATAATTAGGGTGACATATTATCCCATTTAAAGATAAAATCATGACCTAAACTATGAAATCTTCTAGAATTATTAAATATAAATTCATGTTATCTATTTATTAAAATTCTAATTAAGAAAATCATGATTTCCATTAAATCAGAAATTTTCAATTCAAGTCTTAGGTTTGTGCAGAATTTCTACTTTCCTTTCTGAGTCTAAAAATAAGTTACTTTTTGAAAAGAGCCATAGATCTAAAAAGGTTAAGTTCCACCAATCCTAAATGGGGTTCTACTTTTCTTGAAAACTCTTAAATTAATTTATTCCATAGTATCTTAAAAAGAATTAAAATAACATAAAAAATAATCGTCATAAAATATTTAACAATTGGGAAAAACATAAATCTAAAAAAGCTACCATGAATTTCATTCAATCAAATTGGAAATTAAAATTACAATACTTTGGAGTTTTTGCATCAAAGATATGAAATAAAAATAAAAATACAAGAACTCACGGACAAAATTCGAATATTCCTTTCTCTTCCAGTCTTCTTAGCCTCCAGTCCTTGCACACCTTAGTTCTTTGCTCCAATTCGAATTTTACAATGCCAAAACCCCTTTATTTATAGTGCTCAAAAGAAATTGGATTAAGCAAGTCTTGGAGAGAATTCCTTCATAATTCTCTCTCCAAAACTTTCTCCAAAATTCTCTCATAAACTTCCTGTCAAGTTCTATATTTTTTAATAATCCAAATTCACAGTCTTTTCCAAGCCATGGGTAGATTTTGTAGATAAGACTCCATGATTTTAGGGATTTTGGATTAATTTGGAAAGTATAGTGAAAATCCCGTTTTTCTACATATGCACCAGATTGCAGCTCAATTTTGACCTTGTTAACGTCCAAATCATGAAATTTCATAAACTACAAAGTTTTATCCCTTGAAGTATTCTTTTCAACGCAATAAGAATAAATGCAATTGGACATCGGAGTGAAATGTTATGTCCAAAGTACTGAAACTGTGTCAAATTATTCCTCCTTCCAAAATTCAATTTGGTCAATCCAAATCCCATTTTTTTTTATCATTCTTGCTTCCAGAATGCTTCACATGAAATTCACTGGTCTCACTTTGTTTTTTGGACTTGGATCTCAACTTGGACTTTTATCTGGCCCGGAAGACTGGTGTACTTCGGCTCATAGGCTTCCAATTGTAGAATTTGGCTTCAAGCTTCAAACTTGAACAATGGGTACATTTGTGTATTTATAAATTTCTACCACCTTTACAATTTAATACAATCTAAAAATTATTATTATAATTCAAACTCTCATATCCGGATCTGAATTATAATAATTTACAATAATTTCAAAATCAAATTAGGTGGTAAAAATTACAAACTTTCCAAAAATAGAACCATGGCCCACTTTTCTGCATTTTTCTTTATTTTAATTCTTTTTTTCTTTTATTTTCCAGAATACACTACAAAAACTCACAAATAATATTAAACATATCTAATATATAGAAAATAAAGACTAAGCAATCCAATTATCAAGGGAAAAATAGTCATTTTTCAATACTCAACACAAGACACCAGATTCCACGTCAAAGGCAAAATACAAGGTCTCCTTCTATCTAGGTCACACTTGCATCAAATATCACCCAGTGGGGAATGGTCATAAAGGAGGCTATGGCTGCGTTTGGATGGGGGATAAGGGGGGTGACCCCTCCTTACCCTTGTTTGGTAACCCAAAAATTACCCCAAGTGAAGGTAAAAATTCAAAAAATCACCCCTCTCATCACATTTTTTGAATACCCCATTGAATCTTGGGGTATTCAAAGGTGACCCCAAGCTTAAGGGTGACCCCAAGTGAGAGGTGACCCCTGTGAAATTACCCTTCATCCAAACGTAGCCTATAGGTTGCCCTCAAGTGGAACTAAGGGGAATTGGTCTCAATGCCCTCAATCTATAGAGGGAACCTATCCGAACACACCTCTCTAACACTATTCCTGTGCAATATTCTTAGTTGTTTATCAAATGAATATTGATCATTACTTTATTAAATTATTGACCTACTTTTATCTAGTATGATGGATTCATTGCAAAGATCTTCAATTGAGTATAGGAGCTAAACAAAATCATCTTGATTCAAATATAGAAACCATTTTTAAGCTCTTTATATTTTTTCTTGAAAGGTAAGCTCTTTATATTTTTATGACTTGCAAATTAATTTTTATTCAATAAACTTTTGCATCATGTATGGAATCCAATTTTGCCCCATACGTGGATCCTTAAATAAATCTTTTCATCCATAAACATGATTAAAAAATCACATCAATCCGATCACATGAGTTGTGTCTTTTAGGCTCTCTACATGTTAATTACTTTAAATCGTTTTTAAATTCTAACAATTCGCATCCTACATGAGGTTTACTTTTACTCTATTTGATTGGCCCATATAAAACCCCAAAAGGTCACCGATCCAATCTTAGAAACCACATTTTAACCTCTCACAATTGTGATGACTTTACTTTGAATATCTGACATTACTAACACTTTTCCTTTTCTTCTTAGTAGTTATTGGGTAAGCAATATCTACACTTCATATGAGACCCATTTTGTCCAATACTAATAAATAGATACGTACATAAATATAGAAAATAGTTTAAAAATATGTATAGATAAATAAAGCACGACTTCGTACTATGTTTTTTACAGCTTATTTTTTTAATGCCATTAAATTATAAAGTGCATAATCTAATTTTAATATGACACTTAATTAAATGAAATAGCTGCAATATCTCTTGATGCTAATTTTACAGTCCCGTGCGAATTACATGATCATTGTATCTCATGCCACAAGTTGTCTAAGCTTCTCTTCATCCTATCTTTGAATGCTCACCGAGTAGTATATTTTACCTTTCTATATTTCAATAAAATTCTTGTCATCACCACTGAAAAAGAAAAGAAATTTCGAAATTTGGTTTTCTGATAATGCAAAAAGACCTTTTTGAATTATAAACGAAAGTGGATGATGATACTAATAAGAAGAAACTGAAGATAATGATAATAACAACGTTGATGATAATGATAAGCATATTCAGAGTATGCTAGTTTTGGTTACTGAGCCCTGCTTTCTTGTGATTTAAAGGAATGCCCAAGGAGAACTGTAGTATGCAATTACTAATTCCAACATTTGATCAATGAAATTTTCTAATAGACTAATTATCCAATGTTCATAATTACGTAAGAAATATGGACAGTAGTCCTTTTTTTGTCAGTGGGCAAGGGTATGCACATGCTCATTCTGGCCGGAAGGAAGATGCATATAGGTATAACAGTGAAAATATTTAAGCTACCGGAAAGCGCAAACGTTAAAAATTTGGCTGACTACCAGACATCTAGGTTATTCAAATAATGCCATGAAAGAAAAATTGCCCAATTGAGTTGCCAAATGTACCTGACAACGAACTGATTCGTTCTGTTGAACGCTTACTTAATGGCTAAAGGAACTGACGAAAACACAATACTGTCCTCATCACCCTTTACGTTTGTAGTTTCTGCATTTTTTCTACTCACACAAGTAGAATCCAATGAATTATCTTCTTTACCTCTTATTAAGAGATCAAGGAAAAAAAATCACGTTACATGGAGGGAAACCACTAGCATAAGGATCCTGAGAAGGTAACCATATGCAAAAAAAAATAAAAAAGCCATATACTTTGGACCATGCAACGAACAACGACAATATTGGGATTATTAGTGAAATAATCAAACCAAAATTAACGGAATAAAAAAAAGTACAATAACACCGACGATTTACGTGGTTCAGCCCACCTAGCCTACGTTCACAGAGCGTGATATAATTTTATTAAGGATACCCAATCATATTAGAAAGTTGCCTTCCGAAATCACTTGCGTTCACGTTTCATCTTAATCTTAATCTTAAGTGATTAAGTATAAGTGGGCTCCACATGTGAATCGAGCCACAATCTCAACAATCTCCACCTTGGCAAGAGTTCACCAACCTCCGGAGATGACTGTGACAACTGACCTCCACCGCACCTCTACTGCATCTGCAACTCTGTACCTTCGTGCACTGGCCGCTCATGGCCTTGCTCTACCTGCAGCTGCAGCTTCGCATCTCTTTGTGAGATGCGCGCATCCCCACTCTCTGGGATGCTCCACCTGTCTTCTTCAATTAGAAGAATTGGCCAAGCCCAACCGTCGCTTGAACTTGACGCCCGTCACCGGCTTTGTTAGACCCGCTGCATTTTACTCTGTGATTTTTAGTCCCCTTCCTTTTTCCATCTTAGCTAGCACCATGGAACTTGGACGGAACATCACAACTTGCAAAAAAAATTTTGTTTTTCAACCCATACCTGTCTATTGACTTTTTGTTTATTTTATTCCTTCTTCCTGCGGCTCGACTTGTAGGATCCCTCTGCCTATCGATCACTGTACTCTCCACCAGTGTGTACAGATTGTTTTCCTTATTTCCCTTCATGACAATCATGGCTCCTTTAGTAACTCTAAGAGCCCCATCGTTTGCCTTGAAGGTAAGCCCATCAGTATCAAGTGTCCCTAAGGAAATTAATTTTTTCCTTAAGTCAGGAATATGCCGCACATTCTCCAACGTTCTCACCATGCCATCGAACATCCTGATTTTGACTATCCCAACTCCAATGGTTTTGCAATTCTCACCATTGCCCATATGGACAGATCCTTCATCATAGGGTTTGTATGTGTCAAACGACTCTCTGCGTGGACACATATGGTAAGAACATACAGAATCTAGAATTCATTTATCAGTTGGATTATCCATACCTGTTGTGACTGTACATACAACCACCTTTGATGAAGCATCCTGTGCGTCGCTTGATTGATTTGAACTTTGTGATCTGACCTCCAGATCACGCTTCTTTTGGTTGTAATCCATCATCTTCTGCCCTTCTTTCTCGTAATAGAAACATTTAAGCTTTTATCCACCTCTCCCTCTGGATTTTGACCTTGACCCTCTAAGCTTGTCGAGCTTGTAATACCCTGACCCAAATTAAGCGTAATTAGTTTAATAAATCTTTCTTAGACCGGTAAATCTCGAAGATTATGATTAGGGCTTTGTGAAAAGCCCAGGTGTGGCCCAATCTGAGCTCGAAAACTCAGTGATCCAGCTCGTCCAGCTGGAAGGGGCAAAATGGTAATTTACCATTTATTGTTATTATTTTATTATTTATGTCACTATGTGATTATTATTGGATGATTATTTCCCTTAATCAAGGATTCCTTATAACGACCCGACCCTACCACAAAGTTTAGGGTCTAACTTAGTGTGAAATTGTTTGCTTTGGGCCTCGCACACAAGCTAGGCTGCACGGTTTTTTCTCTTGGGCCCGAGCCCACATGGCCCGGTCCAAAACGCGTCACACTGTTTTAAGGTGGGATGGCCTTTATACACACCCCTTTCTCTTCCTTCTTAACCAATGTGGGACTCGCCACATCGGTTGGGCAAGGTATCACAATCACCCCCCCTAAGGCCTGCCCCCTGCTCGACCCGGCCCATTTCCACAACACCAAGGAAGGCGGAAGGCCCACACAGTCCGAGTGTAGAACTGAGGCTCTGATACCATTAGTAACGACCCGACCCTACCACAAAGCTTAGGGTCTAATTTAGTATGAAATTGTCCTCTTTGGGCCTCGCACACAAGCGAGGCCTCACTGTTTTTTCTCTTGGACCCGGGCCCACATGGCCCAGCCCAAAACACGTCACACTATTTTAAAGTGGGCTGGCCTCTTATACACACCCTTTCTCTTCCTTCTTAACCGATGTGGTACTCCCCACATCGATTGGGCAAGGTATCACATTCCTATTTCTGATTTCAAAATTTTTTTATTTTCAGAAAATGATATTTAAAATCGCCCGTCAAAACCCCGAAAGGGAGAAATAAATATTTTTAAATGGTTTTGGAAATGAGAAAATTTTTGAAATAAGCATTTTATGTTAGACCATTTTAGTATGGTCTAGTTTATTTCTTCAAACCCCAAAAATGAGGATTTTAATTTATTTTATTTAACACAAGTTAAATTAAGTAAATAGTGTTAAATTATGAATTTTGTGTAAATTTATGGTTTTAGTGAATTTTAAATCTCCAAATTCTTATGGTGATTAGAGTTTTTAAAACCCAACTTATTTGTCAAGTTGGATTAAATTTTTTAAGCCTTTTAAACCATATTTTATGTTAAAAACCGATTTTTATCAAAAACAGGACCTATGTGCAAAAAACCTAAACTACCAGGGACTTATTTGCAACCAACAGTCGGTTACTGTATTGGACGTCGGCCATCCGCTGCATGCAGCACCTGATGGCCATCACCGATTGATCAGTCACCTCTATATAGCTCAACTTTCTCAGCTGGTTTCACCCCTAGATAAATCTTATCTCTCAATCCCTCTGTGAAAACCAGCCGATCATCTCTCCCTCTCTGTTTGTTTTTCCAAATTTTTTCTTACCGTAAGCTTAGAGGAAGATTTTTCAAAAGCTTGGATTTTCAATCTAGGAACTCAAGCGTAGGTAACCATTGTTTTCCTCTTCAAATTTTAACTGGTTTAGAATCAAGAAAGAGTAAATTTGACTGAGTTTTGAGTATGTAAAACTGATTTCAAGTTAAAGAAAAAACATGGTTTTTCTTGTGTCAGTTTGGTTTTGATAATAAGATCGGATGCTTTATCTAAGCATTAAGGTTTTAATTTATTCCCTAAGGTAAGACGACTCACTAAGGAGTCCATCTGACCGGTTGGATGTGAAAATCGAATCCAAGAAATCCACTGTTTTTTTATTCGTATTTCACTCTCTGTTCGGCATCACTGTCTGCTGTTGCAGACAGGGGAAGAAGACGACTCTCGGAAGGTCCGAGAGTTGGCCTTTGGACGTTCTGAGGCTGACCTCTTCGGACGTTTCGAGCTTCGACTCGAAGTTTCGAAGCGTCAGAGGCTAACCATTTCCCACCTCTGCTGCTGAGACGTTCCGAGCCTGTTCGGAAGGACCGAACCCCTCTCAGACGATCTGAGCTTCCCTCGGTACGACCCGAGCTTCCCTCTGCACGATCCGAGACACACAGACCCACAGAAACCATGTTTTCTGTCTTCTTGAGTTCGGAAGCACCTTCGGACGATCCGAGACTTGACCCACGGACGATCCGAAGAGCAGAACCATGTTCTGAGGTTCTGTGGAGTAGTTTAGATAGTGGCTCAGACGTTCCGAAGCCACAATACCTGTTTCCGAGGTATGTTCCGAGGAATCTAGTTTTTCATTGTAAAGTCTTGGTTGATTAATGATGCATGTGTTAGACCTAGGTTTTTATGTGATGTTTATACCCCATTGATAATTTAAAATTTGTACTAACCCTTATTATTTTATTATTATAGTATATTATTATGATATTCACTTCCAGGCCGACACTATTTGTCGGGCACTGAGTAACTTCACTTCCAAGCCGACACTATATCTGTTGGGCACTGAGTGACCTCGAGGCCTTACTCAATATGTCAATCAGGTCCTATCCAGAAGATAATACGAGAAGTGACCTGAGCATCTAGACCTAACTCAATATGTCAATCTGGTCATGCCCAGAAGACAATATGAGATTTGGTCTGAGCACCTTATTTTTATTATATTGTGGATTATTGAAACTTAAAATGGTTAGAAACCAAGTAGGAGACTCAGTTCCATTTATCTTGGAGGTTTTTGGGAAAACAATATGGTTTTGAAATACTACTTGTATGTATTTATTTGAATGCTATGTATGTTGACCAATTATTGATTGCACACTTGTTTGCATGTTGAACAGAGACTGCGATACTGCACAATTTCGGTGAGGGGACTTAACTTTATAGTAGGTGTAATTAGGTTTAATGAGATGGATCTTGATCAATGAGTGGTTTCAAGTTTTGTTGAACCCACCCATGTGCCCGGACATGATGCACTGTTGTAAGAAGTGCTTATCATGATTGTAAATGTTTATGATGTTGATCATATATGTTTAAATACTGTTTCCACGTGCCCTTGACTATTGAACCAATATCGACCATGTGTGTGAGATGGTTTACGTCTACTAGACCAGGGGTGTCGACAGTTGCTAACTTGAGGACTATCAGTATCGGCCATGTGAGGGCCGGAAATGTACTTGTAAGGATGTATTTTGACCATGTCGGGACTTAATACAATGGTCTCAGCGTAGTATGTAGGTTTTACGATGGATGACAACAGTAATGGATTGATGTTGAGATTATATTGTTAAGCATGAGATATCATATTGCAAATGTTGATTATTTAACTAACCTGGTGTTTCATTAGATTGCATTGTTATATTTCCTTCACTGGGCTAGTTAGCTCACACCACTCACATTTCAGGAGATGTGTCCGAGGAGGAGAACCCTCCGTATAAAGCTTAGGATGGACAAGCTGCTACGTTGCCTTGGGATTCTCACTGAGGGAATTCCACTATCTTTGTCTTTTGGTTCCTTGAACCATTTGCTTTTGTAAAGACTGTGTGTGGTACTTAGTTTGTATCGATATCATGTATTAAATTGCCATGTGTTCCGTAGCTACTCTGGTTGTGTTGTAATAATTTCATTCATGGAATTATGTGTTGTGATTGTGTTTCTTTTTCGGTAAGCTTATGGTATATGTTTGAGTCCACCTATTGAGCTCATGTGTGGCTTTGTTTCTGGGCATAACCATTGATCCAGCCCAGTTAGAATTCTTGAGTTAGTTTAAAAAAAAAAAAAAAAATCAGTGACGTTCTGGGTCCACTTTTCGAGTTGGGTCATCACAAAGCTTGTCATGGTCTTGAGGTTTTCTACTTTTGTTTTTCCCCTACTCTATATAAAGAGAGTTTGTGTCTGAGACTTTATCTGAAAAGGACCCACAAAAGACTTTCTTCTTGTCTCCTCGTCCAATAAACTGCTTGTCACGGAGTTCATAGCAACAACACCATTTGACACTTAATTGCTTAGCGACACCACCAAGGTCTCCCAATTGTCAGGTAGAGAACTGAGAAGTAGTAGGGCCTGCAAATCACCATCTAACATTATCTTCATGGATGAGAGTTGATTTACGATACTCCGCATCTCATTCAGATGTTCCTTAATCGAAGTACGTTTGTTGTATTTCAGATTCACCAGCTTTCTGATTAAAAATGCCTTATTGCATGCAGTCTTTCTCGCATACAATCCCTTTAATTTCTTCCATAGAGATTGCTCCATCATTTCAGTGGACACGAGATGAAACACACTGTCATCCATCCACTATCGAATAAACCCGAGACAATTATAATCAATAGCTATCCAGTCATCATCGAACATTTCGTCCTTCAGTTTCGTTTTCCCCTTCTCATCAGAAGACTCTGGCTCTACCATCTTGTGTCTCCCTTCTAGTGGCTTGTAGAGATCTTTGCAGTACAATAGGTCTTCCATCTTTGCGTTCCAAATTAAATAATTTGGACCATTGAGGCTAATCATGCGGTATGTGTTGATCTCCATCTCCTTCGACAACCTGAAGCCTCTCACTGTGCTATATTCCGTTCACCCACGATTCCCTGGTCTCCAACCAAAGATCTGATACCATTTGTTGGGATTATTAGTGAAATAATCTAACCAAAATTAACGGAATAAAAACGAGCACAATGACACCTACGATTTACGTGGTTCGGTCTACCTGGCCTACGTCCACGAAGCGTGATATTATTTTATTAAGAGAGACGATAAATACACTTGTACAAAGAAAGATAATGAGTTTGAACTCAAACCCAATACACCTTCTTGTGGTCCAACAAGTTGTTACTTTGCGTGTAACGATCCCACGACTTGCAGTCTACAGATTCAATCTTCCTTCACTGCAGAAACACACCCAAAACACTGCTGCAGATCTGGCTTCTTGACAACTATCAGCCAAGTTGTTCTCCACGTTGCAGAGTATGTTGAATATGTTGCTTGAACAACACCTCTGTTCAGTCAGCCCCTTTAAGTGTTGACAGCCCACTTGTACAACACAACTCGTTGTAAACTGTTTTGTGTGTTTTAGTCCTTGCTATTGTTCTCAGTCCCCACAACTGAGACAGATCAGATTGAAGATCTGTTTCTATTCTACGGTGTTCACATCTTCCATAAACAGCAGCACCACTGGCACAACTTACAAAGCCTTCCTGCTACAGCTTCCAACGTTGGCTGCCCTCTTGTTTCTCTTTTCTATTCTTCTCTCTCAGCAATCTCCTCTCTCTTACACGACCTCCTTAACACATGGATTCCCGTCTGTCTTGTTTCCATCCGTGTATAGATATATAAATTTATATCAGTCGGTGGTCATCCCATGCTTAGCAATTGCTGTGTGTCACTAAAACAGTAATTGCTATCCTTGTTGTAGCCGTATTCACAATTTGCCAATCCCATTCTAATCAGGAGTCCTACTAATAATAGGATATCCAATCATATTAGAAAGTTACCTTCGGAAATCACTTGCAGTTCATGTTTCATCCTAATCTTAAACTTAAGTGATTAAGTAAACATGGGCCCCACATGTGAATCGAGCCACAATCTCAACCAACAAGTTATGCATAGTATGGTCAAACCTCAAGTCAGAACATGTGACGCACAATAGTCTGGTTATCCACTCTGTTGAACTAATGGCCTCCATGCCAGATTGATCTCTTCATAAAGTAGCCCATATTAGAAGATCCTAGTCGGTCTTTAATTAATTCGAGATTAGAGTGGTTCATAGGAAGATTTTTCATTTAGTCAGTTTAGAGCACTGAACCAAGGGGACAACATGTATATTCTCAATTCCAGAGGATATTATACATGGATAGGGTCTAAGAATTGACGATCACAAACAATTCCTCATATAGGGCATTCACAATATCAATTATAATGGTACCTTTGTCGACAAGGTTAAGGGTTTCCCACACTCTTTGGAGTGTCAGCTTCCATGACAAATCTACTTGATGATCAGTTGATGGTATAGAATGAGAGCCAACCTTGTTAAAAATTGATTGATTGGGAACATAAAAGTGTCTTGTGGAAGTAGATTCCTGCCATACCATACGTGATAAAAATATTGTAAAGTTGGGGCTATCAAGTTTCCTCTTTAGGCTTTTTATGATTTTACAATTTGTTCAACTAAGTCTAGAAATGGTCCTCCTATGGTGTGGGTACCACCTAAAGTCATCTATGGCCAAATACCTATTTTGTGATTGCCATAACGATGAGCTTTAATCCGGTGGAGCATGATCTTAACTCTTGATCACCTTGGGTCTTCAAATTTCTAGCGGGGGCTTCTTCCCGAGTCATGGAATTGACAAACATAGGGACTCGGCAAAGCCAGGACACTAACATGCACATTGTGGGAATTCCTTATTTCGCTTTGAGTTAGGGATTGATATTCATGCAAATAAAATAAAAGTTTCAAATTTCCACTAGTTATAAGTTAGTGTGTGCAAAATTATCATACACACACTAGTTGGGCCAATCAAGGGTCAGGTCTTCGGACTAGAACTTGACTTGCGTCGTGACGTTCGCCTCCCTCTCTGCCAAATATTCATCTTATATTACTCTGATAAGGGTGGTTAGAGGGAGAGGCGTTACATTTGGTACCAGAGAATGAGAAACAAATAAGGAAAGATTCCTTGAGTCAAATTTAGACAAAGCTTTAGAATTCCCTAAGTAAGATGCAATAAAGGAAGATGAAATTTCTTCAGTCAAGAGTATAAGATGTGATAGGTTCACTCTTGAATGAGTTGAATACAATAGTAGTGTGAGGTTAGATGATGTGGTGAGGAATATCTAAAAGTGTTTAAAACTCATAGACTGATATGATAAAGTATGTTGTAATACAACTATTTAGATGAACAATTTGCATGAAATTGTTGGATGAGTAGAATTTTAGTTGTAATGCCCCGCCCTCTCCGA
>JAAGOE010000084.1:0-48227 GCA_013350335.1 Chimonanthus salicifolius | reverse complement strand
TCAATTATAGCTCGCAGAACCTTGAAGATATTATGTTTGATAAGGTGCCATGCTGAGGTTACAATATGTCGCGTGCGTGGGCCACTCCCACATTGTTATCCATAGAAGATTGTATTGAAATTTTTTAACATCTTTTTAAAAATATTATCAAAAATTGTATTATATTTGTATTGAAATTAAGATATTATGTGTTATGTATAATTGTGTCATTGAAATTATTGAAAAGGTTAATTAGTAAAACTGGATCATGTCATTAAAAAAGGTGAGATTGATTTTTACATGCCATTAAAATGTTTAAAATAATCTTTTTTATGTTATTGAAAATATGTCATAAATATTTTTCGAGATATAACAAAGATTGATAATATTGAAATATTTTTAAATTCGCTTTTTTTTTTATGTTATGAGAACCACTTAAAGAAGGCTCATTTATGTTAGGAAGTATTGCATAAAAGTTTCAGATACACACTCCCCTGCAATCATGAGCATCGGATGACTACGAGACTCAAATCTGAGACTTCTGATTCCTAAGACAAAGTGACTGTCAATTATTTAACTATCTTGGGCAAGGTCTCATTGAGACTTTGGCTGAACCATTGCCCTCCACAGACCCATACCCAACTTTAATCAGCCTTTAGATCAACCAAAATCAGCGAGGGAGATATGGATCAACCATTTCTATACATATAGCTTTGTATATATGTCTCTTTTAAACACACTATTATATTTGATTTGTTTAGAATATACACGTGAAAGGCACCACTAGTTTAATTTGTAAGTAGACAATGAACTTTGTCAGGAAGAACATTCTTTTTTAACTAAATTTTATGGATATGCTATCCTGTATAGATGGAATATAAAAAAAAAAAAAATCTGAATTAATGTGAATTGATTAGTGTTGGGATTAGTTTGTAAATTGATTGGCGAGATTTGGGGTCTTCTCATGTAATTAGGAGAAATTCCCAGCTATGTAATATTTTTTTTCTACAATCTTTTGTAATTTTTCAATTTTATAAAAACATTTGAAAACATCAAAATTGTAACTTAAAAAACAATATTTAAAATTTTAAATGACCGATATTTAATAAAAAAAATTATATATCATGATTCCAAAAAAAATTTCTTCCTAAGATTTAAACTCTCTCAATCAACCAACTTAGTCGTGCAATTGTGGCCCTTTTGGGCTCCGTTTCCTATAGGTATTGTTGGGTTTTTTTGATTTAATTGTTTGTGAGAGCTTTCTTCTATGCTTTGGAACGTTTTCCTAAAGGAATCTACAAATATGTTAAAGAAAACATTTCATGTATAAAATTAAAAATCAAGGAATAGAATATTAAAATCATTTATCGTATCAGCCAATAATTCAGTACTAATGAAAGGAACATTTATCCTTCAATCAAACAAATTCGATTCCTTAAATCATCATAACATAAATTAAATTAAATTAGAACAGAATAATAGTTATGTTTTTTTTTCAATTTCATTCATTCCCTTTTATAACCAAATGAAATAAAAACTCATTCATTATATTTCATTATATTTTTTAAATCAAACTGAAATGAAATAAAACAACTAATCTCAATCGATTCAAAAATAAACAACTATTCTTTTAGAAAGAGGCATCCAATTAAAAGTATTCCTTTATTTTTTTTCTAAATTACCCCAAATCACAGAACATAATTAGAAATAAACTCACCAAAATAGAAATCTATTTTAAATAAATCATGAACTAGATAAAAGAATAGTTAAAACAGAAAAAATTACCGGCCCAAAATTGACAGTGTACAGCCGTACAGGAAAAAGAAGGGAGTGGGTGGGCCACTGTATATGACAAGAGAGAGTATGATGAAAACAGAGACAATTTTGTCTCTTTATTAATGAAAGTGGGAACAAAAATCAAACCAAAATCTGGAAAGCAGAAGACAACAAAACGACAAAAAGAATCGGTTTTAGGAGTTACTGTTTTGTTTTTCACAATTTATTTCATTTGTCATGTGACACATTTGCATTCTATAGTACAAAATGGGTTTTGGGATTTTTTTTTAATATATTAATGTGGGGTTAGTATTTCATTTAAAAAATGAGTTCAAAGAAATATATAAAGAAGCTATAGTTCGAGCAAAGTCAAAAGTAAACAACAAAAAATGACAAAGAGTAAAAAGCCCCAAAGTCTTATTATCTATTAAAAAATGGAAATTTAATCTAAAATTTGTATTTTAAGTATTTATGATTGAGATGTTATGTTACTTAAAATGGATTGTATTTATTGAAAAGGGATTCCTCTTATTTTATTTCATTGTTTTAAAATAATTTTATACTTTTATAAATAAAACAAGATAGGGGTTGTTTTGTTCAACTGTTTTATTTTCTTTCAAGCTTGAAAATTTGGGATTTTAGAGATGATTTCAAAATCCTTATAAAAATCATCAAATTTATTTATAAAATGATTTGATCCTTGTCCTACCAACATAGTATTGCAGCTCCTCAAGATTTTATACTCATTCAGATTCAATGGGGTCTTTGTACATCAGTCTTATTATGTTGTATGTTGATATTACGGTTGTTTTCTTAGTGTTGTTCAATTTAAAATTTAATGCTAATATTGTGCAAAGCATGTTATGAAAATATTTTTGATATGTGATTGATGCATACTTATACTTTCACTTAAGAAAAAGCAACTAGAGAAACATAAAACATAAAACTGATTCGTTAGATTATAGAGTATGGTTTATGATAAGATCAACTGGAGGAGAAGAATAATAAAATTGACGAGAGAGAAAGATGAAATAAGCTTATGATGATAGTAGTATGATGATGAATCAGCTACCTATTGATATAAAAAAAAAAGAGTATGTAAACTCGGTGTCCTTACTTTTTTGAAATGAAAAGTATTGCACAAGTATGGGTTATATAATGCTTTAACAAGATAATAAGTAGTACTTTAGGGTTATTTATCAATTTAGTAGATTATTACAAGAGATTTACTCTCTAAATATCATTGTTTTCCTTCTTATTGTAAGTAACATTTTTTCATCTCTTTTCATCATTTGGTATCAAAGCTATTAAAAATCAACCTCCAACCTCAAGCTAAAGGTTAGGATAATTCTCTCATAATTTCATTATTCAATTAAAATTACAATCAAGCTTGTTACAGCTGAAATGAAAACAATAATATTTATAAAGTAAGCATATCATCTCCTTTTTAATAATATATTAGATTGCTAGGCTACCTTATCTAGCTGATAAAGTGTGGAAGCTAATCAAGGATGTCCCCCACACTAATAATTGATGATTAGAATGTCGTTATAAATGAAAAGGATGATATCAAAATCTTTTTATCTTCTCAATTTTTTTCTCAATCAACATTGAAAGTGAGACTAATCTTAAGGATATACGAAAACACTTGCAAATGCGTGTATCAAGTAAATCTGAGAGAAATTGAGTGGGGTTTTGGACAAATCAACAATATGTTCATAAACCTCTTCAAATAATGCTTCTCAAACTCTTCGAAAAAACCGTCTCATGGGTTAGGAGTGATACTGGTTCTATTTTGAGTATTGAGTTGAGAAATGATCAAGTGTAGGAGATTAAAATTAGGCCTCTTATATCTATCATCTATTTTAAGAAAAAATTATTTTGAAATTTAAAATTTTATTAATTGAGAATGAAGATGTGGGATTGACATTATCACAATAAATCTTTATACTTGATAATTTTTCATTTAAATTATAAATTTATTTTTTTAGATAAGTATTACTTTATATAAAAAAAATGAAATTTTATAATCTTATCATCATCAAATGCCAAAATTCTAGGATGGCTCTACTGTTCTTCTTTTCCAATTGACTCTGTCATAAGTTATAACATGAATCACTCTATAATATATTATATCTTTCTTTATCTCTTCTTTAGAAATTTTTATTGATCGACCTCTCCTCCTAGTGCCTTTGATATGCAAATGTTCAGGTCTACTAATTGATGATGTGTTTCTTCTTCTCTTAACATGACCAAATCATTTCAAATGATTTTCACTCAATTTGTTTGAATTTTTTAGTTCTAATTCTATTCTTTAAAAGTTATATTGCTCATCCAAAATGACATACATATTACTCCCAGTCTTCAATTTTCGTTTTCAACACTTTACTCTATTTAAGCAAGAAAAATTCTCGAATCTCATAAAACTCTTACTACTCTTTTAAATTTTGCCCACATTTCATCTATCTTATTAATTATTTTTAAGTAGAAACATCTCCTACTAAAACTTATCTTCATTTGAAACATTTTTCAACATCAAGAAATTAAATCAAATATGCAATTTTTTTTGGGAAGTATTTGTTCACCCTAATTTTATATACCATGCACTCCCTTAAAGTGAAATAACACTTTTGCCAGCTATCACTCTTTCTTGGATCCATTCGACCACCTATTTTTACTGGCTGGAAAGTGAAACTCAATGATTGCATGGTAATGAATTGTGTAGTGATTTTTTATCACCGCTTTTTTACGGTGAACTATTTTTAATAAAAAATTAATTTTTATCTTTTTCCTTATATCGAAGGAACCACGAGACAAGGGCTTCCTTAAACTCCTTGTGAGAGTGCCTCTGTTTATCCAAAAACAGTGGTAGTGCAAAAATCACTACTCGAATTGAATTGTTCTAAAAGCTTTTCTCCATTTTTTTCCTTAATATCCTTAGGTTAACCGTATTTTTCTAAAAAGGAATTGGCCAAAGTCCAATATTTTGAATTTTAAAATTTTCTACTTAACTGGAAAATTAATATTTGAAAATATCAATTTTTTTTTTTTTTAACGAATGAGTAAGATTTCATTCAAAGTGAAGAAAAACTCCAAAATACAAAAAAACACTCAAGTAAGAGCAAAAGAAGAGAAAGCCCACAACCCAGGCCAGGCCACAAAAGCTCCAAATAGGAGACAAAGTAAATCCTAAAGATTAGAGAACACTCTAAAACAAAAAGTAGACAAAATGAGAATGTTTAAGTTGTTAGTCCAATCCCTAAGATTCAAAAAGCAAGAGTCCTTATATTTAGCAAGTTACATAAGTAGAACAAATTTTTGGTTCAATCAAAGCATTGTAAAGTACAAAAGAATTTGAGGCCAAATTTGAGCAAAGTTTGCTTGTTGACTCCCAAGTTTGGTGGGTTTCTTTATTGATTTCTTTGAATTTGAATTTGTATTTGAATTTATTTTTAATCCAAGCGTTAAAAGGTTTTGCCTTCATGTCTTGCATTTTTTAAATTTTAATTCCACATTCAAATTGATTCATTAAAAGATTATTCAATTTACAATATGAAATTGAGCTGGATTAGAATTCATGTATGTTTCAAATTTTAATTGTATTTAATTCAGTTAATTAAGTGCGATAGAATTTAACATTTGAATTGAATTCCTAGAACATCTAATTGCTTTGATGAAATAGTCCTTTTGAAATTAAGACTATCTCTTCCTTTCTGAGTGAGAGTGAGAGTTGACCCGTGATCTCATTTGAATTGAATTCCTAAAACACCTAATTTCTTCGATAAAATTGTCTTTGTAAAATTAAACTATTGCTTTCTTTTAGAGTGAAAGTGAGAGTTGGATCCAAGATTTTATTTCAGAATCCTTGATTCGAATCTAAGGATCTCGAGTCAAAATTTATTATTTTCAATATGCTGGTTTGAACAGTGTTAAAGGAATTTGTTAATGGCTCAATAAGATACATCACCAAATGACAATAAAAACTCTCCAAATTAGCCTCACACCAAAATTCAACTCAATTGAGTTTCTGTCTAAGTTGTTCATTTTTTTTTTTTTTTATGGATCATACTAAAAGCTTTTTAAGTGAATAAATTTTGATATATAGCGAATTTAGACAAGTTCAATTTTATTTTTCTACAATTAGCCATTTAACAAATTTATAACTATTTTACTATTAACCTCAAATTATTTCTTTTTATAGGATAAAAACCCCCTATCTTCACTGAAAAAATGTACCGAAACAACATTCAAATTGAACCGGAACCATTTCAGCCCATTTAGTCTCCAATTTCATGGGATGTCATAAAATTTATCCATTGAAAACTAGTTCAAGAAATTAATTGGATTTTCATTAAAAACTTTAAATAAACATGAGACATAATTTAATATAAAAATATATAATGGTATTTAGAATTTTACGATGGATCTTTTTGTGAATCTGTTTTGTAGAGTGATAAAAAGTCCCAGTGTCCCACACCAATTAATTTAAGAAACCAATAATTCATATAATACTTAAAGTATTCTTATCTCAACCCTAACTTTTGAAATAAATTTTATTGATTTTCTACCGTAGTATCAAAGTAGATTTCGTGTGAAGGAAGGCCTAAAATTTGCATGTACAGCAGTTTTACAATTACATTGCACACGTGTCAGGTTTTCTCGTGCACCATTTCAACTATAAGTGAGAAAAGGACATCTGTCTTAATTCTAAAAAGACTCCAAACTTTAAATAGTGAAAAGTTAACCCTCACATCAAAAAGGTATCTTAGTCTTGATAAAGCACCCAACATTATTCGGTCGTGGATCATCAGACCCTTAATGAATTCTGGTTTCCGACAAAACTGATAACTACGCTGGGGGACTATCTCTTTTCTTTTCATATTTAATAATGGGCCTCAATTATTGATCCCAAAATGATGAAACTCAAACTTTATATAATATGAATTGAATTAAAATTTTATTTAAAATTAATAGTTACTTAATAAATTAGGGGGACTGCCTCTTTTCTTCATATTTAATAATGGGGCCTCAATTATTGATCACAAAATGATAAAACTCAAACTCTATAAAATATTCAATGAATTAAAAATTTATTTAAAACTAATAGTTATGTAATAAATTATCAACTTGAGCAACTATAAAAATTTAAAAAAAAATGAATTAAAATAAGATTTATGAGATATACATGGATCAAATTTCAAGTCACTGTGAAGGTTCGCATTGACGGATAAGAACTCTAATAAGCTACGGCAGGTTATAGATTTAAGTCCCACTCTAAACATTAAGTCAATCAAACCTAGTTTTCACTCGTCTATAGAATAGAGAGGTTGCATATGCCCGAAGGACAGTGCAGCCTTGATTAAGACTAAAACAAAAAAATTCGAGTCTTAGTAGTTTAAATTATCAAGCATTCTCGTACTTGAAAAATAAAGAGCCCAAGTCAGTTTGATCTTAAAATCAAGTGGATAAAATTTGTTTAGATATCCTCATCAAAATATTATTTTCAGTGTGAAAAGGTTAAATCTTTAACTGGATTTTTTAGAAGAAAGGTATGATCTTCATTTTATTATGTAAAATTGTAAATTTGAGAAGTTGAATTGGTGAATCCAAGTGTAAAACAATAGAAGTTGTACTAGTAAAGTAATTAATGAGTTATATTGAAGTATATACTTACAACAATAGAAACATTAATTGTAAATATTACGAATCACAAATGCACACTAATATAAATGAGGTGTAACTAAACTGGTATCTTCCACCTCAGAAGTGAGAGGTGCCTCATCTAGTGTTCTCTAAGTGCAGTGAGTATCACCCTTAGGGGTTTTACGCTGGGTTTCTTGTAATTTTTCACACGTAATTTAAAAAAAAATAAGGTTGAATATATTAAAAGTATTTTTTATTTCATTACAAATGTTGATGCCTTTATTTTAAATTTTTTGTTTTTTTCTATTATATTTAAATTGAAAAATAAATAAATTTGAAATGAGTACGATATTACTAATATGCAAACCATAGTTTTGTATTGAGTGAACCTAAGGATGCTAGATATACGAACTAAGTAATCTATATTAAGGGAGTTAAATGATTTTTTTTTTTATTACCAAAGGAAATACAAGGCGAGGGCCCCCTAAATCCCTCGGGAGAATTCCCACATCCACACAGAGCCCCTAGTTTTATGCTATTATGACTCAAACTGACGAACTCTCGCTTCTTGAAGCGAGAAGTAAGCAGTTGAGCTACTCAACGTTAGAGAGGGAGTCAATAGCTTGAAATCGAACAATCTCATTCTATAATTCAGGATTTAATATTTATTAATTATGTGTTATATGAATTTGAATTATTTTTTATATGGAAACCTTTTTGAACAGTAAATTTAATTAGTCATTAATTTAATTTTGTTATTATAAAAGTGAATATTAATATTTTTTAGTGGACACGAGGACAAAGGATAGATAGGGAATATCCTGAGAGAATATTATTAAAGTAGACATGGATTGATTGTAAGTTCTGACATAAACTCTTACTTTAGGAGAATAAAAGATATCTTTGGAATATTTTGCTTTCTAAAAGAGGCAGATTTTATAGGTTTGTGGGACTCACACTAGATGAAATGAATTTGAATTCACTAGAAGTAAATTTGTACAAAACATTTTAAAGTTTATTATGCATATTTAATTTTTAATGTATTAAATGTGAGAGAGATAATTTAATATTTTTAATGTAGGGACTCATGAGAGAAAACTGTTTATAAAAGTTACTTTCAGTACATTCAATTAGATGGATTCAATGCCTATTTTCTTATTAAATTTTACTCTTTTTTATATAAAATATTTTTTGTAAAGGAAAAATATTTTGTTTCTTATAAAATTTGACAAAAAATTCTCATCTATAGGAAAAAAGAGAAAAACTAACTTTTTGTATCTTTTATATTTCATATATGAAAATAAGGAACAAATTCTAAATTTTATAAGAATTTCTGCTCTCAATAACACTTAAAGGAACTTGATATAACAAAGTTATGGGCTGCACTTTAGCAATTTTTTTCTTTTTAATTGAAGGTGTCTAAGTGTCTCACTTTAACTAATCTCTTTAGATCATGTGAAAACTACTCAATCTGCCACACGCTTTAACAAGAATGAGCACGATTAATTGATATCGTAAAAGTGGTTGAAAAGACAACTCAAAATACGGGATGGAAGAGTGAATAATTTATAGATGAAATAAATTAAGGTCCTAATCCAATCATTTTGAATTTAGATTTGGGCCCGTACTAATTTAATCATAGCACATGTTAATATCATACTCCATCATATTTATAAATTCTTTAATTTTTGATTTTTTTGGAAAAAATGTATCTTTGTATGTTACTATGCTTGAGGGAGGAGAAGTGTGACAAGTAAGCCTGAGTTGGACCAAGTTAATACTCAAGTTGGAAGACTTGTAACTTAAGGGATTAGGTTTGATATTCAAAACCCTGTTGATGTTTAAGAGAAATCTTGGAATCAAGTTCTCTCAACAAAGAAAAAGACCCTTTTCATTGTTCTGTACTTAATATGTGCTAATTGGAAGGTTCACATATGATGTTAAAAAAAGTTTGAAGACTACTTCATCATATCGTATTTACTTTTTTTCTTTTTTTGAATTTACACGTGGGAAACTGTGGGATACCCAGTGTAAAACCCCAACGGGTGGACCCCTATCTCTAAGGTACACCAAGGTTAGACTATACGGGTCGAACCCGTGACCTCCCGCTTCCTGAAGCGGGAGATAACCAGCTGAGTTACACCATGTGGGTATATCGTATTTACTTTACAGGAAGGTATATGTATTATATGAGAGGATGAGTATCGGCGATACGGGCATCTGTTTACGTAGTGTCATATTGCACAATCAAATGTATATGGACTTTATATATCTCAAACAATATTATTTAATATTATCTTTTACTTTTAAAATAACAAAATTGATATTTTTTTTATAAAATATAGTATGCTTTTGACATCGACCAACTCCATCAAAAAGCATATAAGCATATAAGATGCACCCAACTTTGGTGGGTTCATATATCTATATTATTGACTGCTTTTGTGCTTATTGTGTATTTTTATTGCCTTAATTATCATAATCACATCTTAGAGAGATGCTTACTTCTTAACAGCCAAGCCACTTGCTTCTAATTTAATTCACCCAGTGTAGATATAAAAGTCCCAGCATGTTTATCACTTTAGAAAAGTATGAAACTGAGTCAAGTCTACCCATTTGAGCTTATTTTAAACAATTTATTTTTTTTTTGAATTTTTTTAAGCTCAATTTCTTTTAGAAAATTAGAAAAGTGAAAATTTTAAATGATCTTTTTATGTTTTGGTTGAGGTAGATCTCTTAAAATGTTTTAAGTTATAGTCTATTAGAATTATAAACATGTAGAAACTAATCAAGTGCAACCGACTAATTTTTCTTTTATTTAAATTTTAATTGAGTTTTTTAAATACTCAACTCCTTGGTTTGAAAATAAACGTGAAATTTAAATAGAAAACACAATTTAGAATGACAATATTCTTGTGGTTAGAAACACCAAATGTCCAAAAATCAGTTATTCTGAAAAATAAGAACACTTAATAATTTTAGCTATTGAGATTAATTGACTAGAAATTGAGATTTTAGATAAACCATGGTCATTTATAACTCATAAAGTCTAATTTTAAATTATTGTAAATAATTTTCTAATGGATTTCACAAAAATCAAAAAGAAGAAAAGGACCAACTATAGACTCACACTTACATATATGACTAAATGGGTGAAAAGCCCAATGGGTTTATTCAATTACTTGAAGCCCATCCGTTTAGCCAAAAGGATGAAAATGTGAGTCTAATCTAAATCTATTGAATTATTATATATATTAAGATCGAGCCCTAGTATGTAGTGTATTATTCTGAACACCTAGACATGATATGAATTAAATAGAGTGGTGATGGATTTATTTGAAAGACTTTTACATAAATACGTGATCTATAAATATCACTTTGATTAATTAATTAAGTTACATTTTTAAAAATATAAAATTTGAAGATAAAATAATTCATACTCATTAAATTTTAAACAGTTTTAAAAAATGATTTAATTAATTAAATAAAGATAAGATTTTTTAAAAGATCATGTAAAGAAGAGAAGACCTTTCTATAAATTCATCTTCATGATTCTATCAACTTTTTTTTTTTTTTTTGAATGGTTACTATATTAAAGACGAATGGCACCAGAGACGCAATTACAGATATAAAAGCCAAAACAGGCAATCAAAACCCCGAGCATTTGGCTGTGCATCAAGTGTGGAGAGAGATGGACAATAGGTTGTACGAAACAGGAGTGAGGTGATGTAAATTGCTGCATTCGTTGCTTGAAGAAGATGGAACACTTGGAGTTTTGGTGGGAGATGGTTGTAAAGAGACTCCTCTTCACATAGCAACACAGTTGGGCATGTGGAGTTGGTGAAAGAGATTTTAGAACGAAGGCCAGAATTTGCTTGCCAATTGAACTTTATATACTGTCTATAGAGAATCATTATATTCTTCTATTACAATATTGACTCGATTTGACCCGGCCTGATTTGGCTCATTTAGGCTCAATCCAACTTGGTTCTCCTTTCCTACAAGTGAGACAAAACAAAAAGTCTCTTGGCTTAGCTTTGGTACCGTAGTCTCTCTGAGACAACCGAGAGTTCAGTTGTTGTGAGTGAGGGAGGGTGAGCACAAAACTGATTTTTTTAAATTAGTTTGCTCACAACACTGAAGACAAAAGTTTGCTCACAACATCCTATTATTGCTTGTTTGATTGCTCAGACTTTTCATGAACTTACTCATGAAGTCGCTTGATTTTAGTAGTCATGTCTTCAGATTTCCAATTCATTCATCCTTGCCTAACTATAGACACTAAATTCTAAGGTAAAAAACCATCTTTTATCCTTCTCTTTCCATTTTTACCAACCTCATCTTACTTGTCAGCAGGTTCTTTGCAACTGTCTAAATTTAAACATTCAAGTAGGCTGGATTCTGCTTCCTAACACTGAAATTTTTTCGACTATCATGTTTCCATCCTCTTGTCATTGGCGCCTCGAGACTAACGCACGAAGTATTGCCGACCTTGTCAAGTGTTTCAATGTGCTCACCTGTACATTGCTAAACATAAGGACTCTTGTGTTTTGAGTTTTAGAATTAAACTAACAACTTAAACATTCCCATTTTGTCTACCTTTTGTACGGGAGTATTCTCTAATATATAGGTTTTGCTTTGTCTTCTATTTGGAGCTCTTTTTGGCCTAGTCTGAGTTGTGGGTTTTCTCTTCTTTTGCTCTTGCTTGAGTGCTTTTTTGTTGATTATTTTCGAATTTTTTCCCTCTTTGAATGAAATCTTATCCAATCGGTCAAAAGAAAAGAAAAAAAAATATTCATAATATCGAGAGTAACTCCTGATCAAAGTGTTGTACAAATTTTAAATTTATAACTCGCAAGCACACGAACCATTAAATAGTATAGTGATTAAGTGCAAGGTCGAACCCATCGGAACTTAGGAAAATATATCCATGAAAATACACCATTGAATTACATATTTTAAGAACTTTAGGAAATATGGAGATAAATCATAAATATGAAATAATTTATCTAATCTATGAGTTTTTAATCATAATTTAGAAACATTCTAGATTTAAATATAGAATCTAAATTTTTAACTAATTTAATTAAGATGATGGAATTAATATAAAAATATAAACAATCTTAATCTAATTTAGAAAACAAAATTAAGATGCAATTAAATTATTTCCAACCTAGTTCATCAATTTCAAAGATTTTGAGTTTTATAAACAAAAATAAAATTTAAAAAGAACATATGTACATATGTGCAGTAAAATCTTGGACTTATAATTATGGAGGCATGATATTCAATGTTTCGAAAATAAAATTTAAGCCTAGAACATGGAGCTCACATTTATTAATGCACATTAATTCAAATCATTAATTCCATTAAGAAAACCATGAATCTCATTAATTTTAAATCTTTCAAATAAACCTTGGCATTGAAAGAATTCAACATAAATTCCAAATCTAAATTCTTTATCTACTCTTAAAAAGAGCCTTAGAATGGATATTAAGGTTCTAAACCTCCCAAAAATTAGATTTTTAAGATGAAAATTTAAGATTAAATCAAACATGCATTCATAAATGAATTAAAAATTACCACAATTAATTACATTAAGTGGAAAATCATAGATCTAAATAGAATGCTTTAATTTCATTAATAAAAATTGAAATCAAAATTACAAACCAAAGGAATGAAATAAGAAAATACAAGACAAAGAATAAATAAAAGAAAATTCCAACCTTCTAGTCAAAACTTTGCTCTCTCTCACCTTTTCTCTTTCTCTTATTCTCCTCTCTCTAAGCCTCCAAAAATACAGTGCCAAGTTCAGTTTGCTCAATGGGAGAGGGCTAATATTTATAGATGAAAGGAAGTGGAATGAATGGGTTGGATTTAAATATTTAAATAAACAAGGGACACATGGAGGGCTATATAATTTGTGCTAAATATGGAATGACTTAAAGGAGGCAAGGAGGTAAAATTCGTACAAGGAAAGTGGGTGTAAAATCCCGTTTTTTATACATATACCATCTTGTAGCTCAGTTTTTGACCTTGTTAATTTCGGAATCAGGAAATGGTGTAAACTACAAAGTTGTAGCCCTTGAAGCTTCTTTCAAACGCAAAAAGAATCAAAGCAATCGAATACCGGAGTGGAACTTTATGACCAAAATGCTAAATATGTGTCAAACCTTCCTTATTTTTCTCCCTTTCTTATTTTCTTTATTTTTCCTTATCCACTTACCAAATTCGAAAATCCTCTTATATTAGCTTTTAAATTTCGAATTTCCTCTTGAGATAATAAAAATAGTATTCACACATTTGGGATTTCTTAATGGGCTTTTCTTAATGGCTTAATAATCATAAATGAATTTGAATTAATTAGTTTACAAATAAAACCCCTAAAATTGTGGTAAAATAATTATTAAAAATTCTAACTTTCCAAAATATCAGCTTATGCCCATAAATTGCAAAATTCCCTTTTTTAATTCTCATATCTTGCATTTCCCTGTAAATCCTGTGAAACGTCCAAAATCTCATTAGACATATTCTAAAACACAGAAAACAAGAGGCCAACTAGTCCAAATACAAGGGTAAAATAGTCATTTTCCTGTGCTCATAAAAAAGTAACTTCAGATAACCCATATAAATTTACTCCTCATCCAAATGAGGCCCTAGTTTTGGTGTTAGATTCTAAATCCATTTCAAATTAATTGAGCCAACATTTATATCATCTGGATTCGGATTTTGTAAGACACTAAGTTTAAGAAATTCATATATTCACGATTCTCAACATTATTGAATGAAGAGCTCATCATTGGCAGTATGTCGTATTGGTGCCTTTCATCTTAGATTGTCTTTGCACGACAACTGACGCTGACACCTACCATCAATTCTTTTGCTTTTGTCTCCTCTAATTTGGGCATTACATCTCTATAATTGATCTAATCCACAACATTTGTACCCAATTTAACCAGGTGCGACACTCCAACATTTCTCAAGTTTTATACACACCCTTATTTCACCCTTTTTTTTTTATAAAAATTAAAATTTTATCATTATAATTATCATCAAATGCTAAAATCTCATCTATTTAGGATCTATTTTACGAATTCCTCTTGTCCAATTGACTCTATCATAATTTATATCTTCAGTCAATTTATAATCAATTATGTCTTTTATCTATTCTCTAAAAATTTCCAGTGATCGAACTTCTCTTTTGCACCTTTAATATGTTACTTCTCAAATCTAAAAATTGAAGTTGTGCTTAACCTTTTATTAACATGATCAAACCATTACAAATGAGTTTTTCTCAATTTATTTGAATTAATTTTAAAATATTCATAATATATTCATTTCTAATTCTACTTTTTAAAGTTAAAAAGCTTATGCAAAGTAGCATACATATTTCTTACGTCTTCAATTTCTCTATTCGTCATTCCTTCGTTACGAACACTTTATTCTATTTAAATAAAGGAAAACTCTTTATTCACACAAAACTCTAAAGACTATTAAATTTTGCCCACATTTCTTATATCTAATTAATCAAACATCTCCTATAAAAAGAAAATGACAAACCAGAAATGTACTCTATAACCCAAGTGGGCATATCAGAAATAACCTCTATAATTCAAATGGACGTGTCGTCTATTTATAGTCTGCCGCACTCATATTACACAGACGAACGAAGCAGAGGAGAGAGAGATGGACGAGAGAGTCTACGAAGCAGCAATAACTGGGAATGTAAGCTCACTGTCTTCAATGCTAAGTGAAGACCCCAATATTCTTGATCGTGTTTTGGTTGGTGAGGCTGCTAAAGAGACACCTCTCCACATAGCAGCCCAGTTTGGGCATGTGGATTTTGTGAAAGAGATCTTGAAAGAGAAACCCGAATTTGCTCGCCAATTGAATTCTCAAGAACGAAATCCACTGCATCTAGCTTCGGCAGAAGGGCATATACAAGTGGTAAAGGCACTGCTAGAAAAGGATACACATGCATGTTTTGTTCGTGATCGAGATGGAATGATTCCTCTTCATCTTGCTGCAATCGAAGGCAGAGTAGAGGCCTTGAAAGAGTTGGTGATTGCAAAGAAAGTTACGATACTGATCAAGACAGATGGAGGGTAGCCTCTCTTGCACTTGTGCCTGAAACATGATCGATTTGAGGCTACAAAGACGTTGATAGAGATAGCAGGTGATGATAGAGAATTCATGAGCTTGAAAGATGAAGATGAAAATACTCCACCTCCTTGCAGCCAAGAGACAGTACAAGGCATGTTTTCATCTACTACTTATTCATCTGAATACTTTCTTTCTATTATTTTATTACTTTCAATTTTCTTTTGCATGTTTTGATTTCTAATTTGTCAAAAACTTTTCCTGAATAGTTGTTTCATCAAGTCCCACGTGTTCAAAAAATACAGAAAAATAGTTCAAATATTAGACGAATACCATTTCCTTAGCCCTAATTTCCATGCTTGAATTACTGCAAGTGGGTTTCCTTCTTGGGTCATTTTCCACGGTAGAAACATTCATCTTTTATGTACAATGGGAATTTTCATTTTTCTTCCAAATATTTGTGGCAAAGGAAAATTTGTTTAATATTTTCTTATTTTCTTATTCAAATTGTATTTTTCAAATATTTGTCTGTCAATTTTTTTTAAAGAAAATCAATGTTAAAAAAGTCATGTTAAAGTTTGACTCACATAATTCATTATGCATCATAAAATTTGACGTGGTGTGAGGCTAAGAAAATCCAATATTTCAGTTATTTGCATCAAAATATGTCTTAAATTTTATAAACTCAACTGATTCCATTCTATCCATCTATCCCTACTACCTCCTCCAGATCCGTCCACACCTCAACCTCTCCACCCCCACAAATCATGTTCGCCCCAATCCATCTCATATTCCGGCCATCCTTCACCAACCTTCACTCAACCCAGATCTGAACCAAGCGATCACACCCAGTCATGTTCGTGCAGAAGTGGCCTTGTTATTATTTTATTTATCCACTCCACCTTAGTGACATCCCTTCTTTTCCTTATTATTTTATTATTACCCATCTTTAATTCCTTGACCATTGATAGCAAACCGGATCACTGAAATATGATCATTGACTGGCTCACTAACCGGATCACTGAATTTTTTTAAATACTTTTGTATGCCAGTGGAAGAGTAAAATAATCAATACCCTAAATCCCGTGTCTTGTTACACAAAATGTAGGTGGGAGGATCGCTACCCTTTATAAATATTGTCCATTGGTTTTATTCTGGGAACTCTTATTCACTTTCTTTTTTCTTCAATTCATGAGTGTTTGATTTTTTTTTTTTTTTGCACATATTGTATTTAAAAAATTATTTTAACAAAGATGTAGGTTTTATCATTACAATAGAATCATATAAAAGTCTGCAGTTGAATTTGAATTGTTTTAATTTAATTAAGCCTAATTTTTCAATGTAATGTTTAGATGAATCGTAAATGAGATTCTCTATCCTAAGTTGTTGATAAGATCGCAACATGGAATGGTTACATATCTGTCACTAGAAATACAAAACAATGAGTTCCCAGCCAAACACTTTAGGGCTGGAAAATGATCCTTGCCACTCGTTTTCCTGTGAAACATTTTCCTAGCAAACATGGCATTTCCCTTTATGTGGGATATGAACCAAATAATCTTTTCGAAATCCCATAATCTCACAATTGCGAACTTGGTTGATTTTTTTTTTTTTTTTTTAAGAAATGGTTAAGATTTCATTTAAAGCAGAGAAAAACTCCAAAAATTAACAAAAATGCGCTCAAGCAAGAGCAATTGAAGAGAAAGCCCACAACTCGGGCCAGGATAAAAAGGGCTCCAAATAGGAGACAAAGCAAATCATAGATTAGAGAACACTCCGAACAAAGGTAGACAAAGCGAGAATGTTTAAGTTGTTAGTCCAATAATCTAAGACTCAAAAACCAAGAGCTTATGTTTAGCAATGTACAGGGAACAAATTCAAACACTGATAAGGTCGGAACATTCGTGCATAGCTCTTCTTTTCTTATTTTAAGACATCTGAACCACCCAAAATTGTTGTGCAGATCATTAAACTCTTGTTCCCTATGGTGAAAATGCTAGAGATTGGATGTAAATGCTATGAATGTAAATGGTTCTACACCTTTAGATGTATTACGAGAGGTACCTGGTAAATGCAACCGGATGAAATTGGGAAATGGTTCCCTTTAGAAGTGTTTAAAGCCAAGCGAAGCAAAGAGAATTACCCTAGAAAGAACACGCAAGTCCAGTCCCCAAAACCAGAGGCTTTGAAACCATTGGTTGATAAATCAGTGAATTGACCTACAAACTCGAGATGCGCTAATGGTGGTAGCCATACTAATCAGCAACGGTGACCTTTCAAGCTGCACTAAACCCTCCAGGAGGTGTTGGCAAAAGATGAGGCGCGCAAATCGCACAGTATTCCGAGATTACTATAATTATACATACTACAACACAACAGTTGAAAGAGGTTATTCACTAGGCAGGCAAGCAGTGATGTCTGAAAAGTTGCCTACCAAATACAATAATCTTCATGAATATCAAACACCATAGGCGTTGGTCCACTCCATGCCTCCTGATCTTACTGCTGCTATGTGGATTCTGTTTCAAAAGTAAGCGACTGATTGCGGACTTTGATAGTCATCACTTGGATTGTGTCATTTCAATTTGATTACTTATGGGTGTTCCTTCTTCACTCTAGCCACAAAAGATAACAAAGGCTTGTTGTTCCTTCTTGGCTTGAACATCTTACTCCTTGGGTGGGGAGTGTCAATAGTTGTGCTCATCATTGCATTTCTTTTCAAGCTTGTCAACAGGGTTCTCAACAAGATTGGAATCGTTCATTGCTTTTGCTAGACCATGCTCAAAGTCAAGAAAGGATTGGTTTGGATTTTTATGTTTTCCTAGATTAAGTGCCCTTTAAAAGTTCAAAACAAGATGACTTCAGCTCCTAAAAAAGATCTTGATGACGAGTCGCTTCCTTGATTTATATCATGCTAAATGCCATGTTACTCTTCCTTTTAAAGGCTATGTTATTATTAAAAAAAAGCTATGTACTATGATTAGTTGGCTATGTATTTTATGCATGTTTTGTTGTTTTAAGTTGGTGTAATTCAGACTTGCGAGTTCAATTGGATTGGAATATATGAAAACTTTTAATACTATGCATTCGTGACAAACATGAGATCTTTTTCTTCTACTATGTATGTAAGGAAAAAATAGATAATATGTTTTGTGAAATTGAGATGAGGAAACTTAATTATACACTTCATTAGAAGTAGGGAATTTTATTTGATTTAGAAGGGAGAAAAGTAAAGAAACATTTTGTGAAAATAGTAAGTTGTTGTAGGTTAATTGAATCAAAAGCCAATTACTTGAGAGGCCATAGTCATGGTTCCTTTCATCTGATTTTAAAAGTATATAACAAAAAGATATTTTAGATTATTCGGTTGTTAATTAATTAAATCCAAATTTTATATATGATTTCATAGGTGACATGTTGTAGATAATATCCTAGTCTGTAGGTAAATGATTTTTACACCACGGTGACCAAATGTAGTGTCTTTTTCTTATTTTCGCATCTTGCCTGATCAACTCTACACTTCTTGTCACACAATGAGAGCTGCACTCTCATCCATACGCTCAAATTTTTTCCCTCTCCCAAGTAAAAAAATTTCTTTTTTCAATATGGGATTTTATATTTTTAGAATTAATTATTTATATGAATATCAGATTTTTATTTTTATTATTTACCTTTTCTTCTTAATAACTGGTTGAGAAATTATTTTGATTGAAATTTCTATGCGCTTTTTTTAATCACCAAAATTATTGTCCTAGCTTTTTTTGACAATTGATTGAAATTTTTTTGACATCGATATCGATAAATTCATCTTGTCAGAAATTTGTAATTGAGCTTTTGGACCGAAAAAACTTTAGCCGAAACTTTTGAGATCATTAAATAATTAAAATTGAAAACAAAATTCAATTTTGATCTCAACTACAAATTTGACTAAGATAAATTTCTTTATTGATGACAACAAAAAAATTCAACGGATTGTCATGATAAAAAATTCAAAATAAAAAAAAATGTATATTTTTTTACTAAAATTTTCAGTAAAGATTTTTCAATCCAAGCCCATTTATAAATTTCAGCCGAGTTGAAAATTAAAATTTTGTTGAAAAGAACGGCCGATTTTAAGAACAAAAACCGAGACATGGAAAAGAACATTTGAAAAATATGGATCATAGAAAGAAAAGATCAGAACTAGTGAACAGAAAATCAAATTCTTTTTATGTTATTGAAATCATTGTCATAAAGTTTTTCTTCGGATATTAACAGAGATTGATAATATTGAAAAAAATTTAAATTCTCAAATTTTTTTACTGAGAACCACTTAAAGAAGACTCATTTGTGTTAGGAATTTGACAGAGTTTAAGGAAAGCATAATTGAATCATTTCAGGAAAGCCTTCATCTTAGAATCCAATATCCTCTACCTTGGTTGATCGAGCTCAAACCGGTGACATACCGAAACGAAGAAGCAAGGAGATGAAGTCGAGAACACAACAATCCAAATGAAGAGCTCCAAAGAGCAAGTGTTCTCATTTGTTTTCATAAATTGTCTTCGGTTTTGGTTACCACCTATAACAGTGATTGTAGTTGGTTTTGGTCTCCACCAGAAAAGGAGCTTGTTGTATTAGGTTTTGTCTCAATCTGTAAAGAGATAATAGTAGAATCCTCACTTGAGGCGTGGACCTAAGCAAAGTTGCTGAGCCACATAATAATCGACTTGTGCAATTTGTGATTAATTGTTTATTTGGTGCATTCATGAGTTGGTTTTATATTGGAAAATATAGTTGGGATATGTGAGTTTACTCTTGTTTCTACTAAATGCATTTGGCTCTGTTTACTTATTGTGAAAATTGATTAACCCAAGAATTTTGTATTTAGTCAAATTAATTATCATTGGTATAAGAGCACACCTAATTGGGATAATTTCTAATTCGGGACCATTAAGTTTTGAAATTTATATTTGCTTCTGCATTTATTTTAAAAGTCCTAATCACTCTCCTTTAGGACATTTCTTGGTTCGAACATTACTCTAGCCCGAACTTTCAGGATTTAATGCCTACTTACATACTTTTTATTTTATAATAGCATTGAGATATTGTTTAAATGTCAAAATTATCAATCATAAGTTTTTAATGCTTTTGCAGATATCTTAGCTTTTTAAATGTTTTATATATGAAAGTATAGTTATTGAACATTTATAAACTAGTTCTTTGTTTAAAATGAATTATAAATGTTCACTCGAGGTATATGTAGGTATTAGAACTCTGACATGTTGGTATCAGACCTCCGATATGTGACAGTTGTAAAAAGTGTCAGTGGGTAGCCATTGCGAAAAGAGTCAAAGTAGTCGTTGGGTATCAAAAGTCTGATACATGCTCCGTTGGAAGTCTGATAGCTTTACACATCGGTAGTCCAACAGTGTATGGGACTTCCCATACTGATCCGTCTTAAACTAAAAGTTTACAAATTGAGGTTTCTTCCAATGGATCTTGTTGCTCTTTCTAACCATATTTTATTCCATAATTAAGAGTCTTCTTAGGCAACTTGAGAGACCATTGAACTCATGTAGTAGCATATTTATGTGGCTTGCTTTCCAACACAATAAATAAGACTCATTTGTATTAGGAATTTGAGAGAGTTCTAGGAAATCATAGTTGAATCATTTAAAGAATACTCTAACCCTCAAACCCCATCTCCTCTACCTTGGTTGATCGAGCTCAAAGCGGCGGCATCCCGAGATTCAACAAAGAATGCAAAAGCAAGGAGATTGAAGTCGAGAACACAACAATCCAAGTAAAGAGCTCCAAAGAGGCAAGTTTTCTCATTTGTTTTCATAAATTGTCTTAGGTTTTGGTCACCACCTTAAGAATGATTGTCTTAGGTTTTGGTCACCATCTGTAACGGTGATTGTAGTTGGTTTTGGTCTCCACCACAATGGAGATTGTTGTATTAGGTTTTGTCTCCACTTGTAAGGAGATAATAGTAGAATCCTCACTTGAGACGTGGATATAAGCAAAGTTACCGAGCCACATAATAATCGACTTATGCAATTTGTGATTAATTGTTTATTTGGTGCATTCATGAGTTGGTTTTATATTGGAAAATATAGTTGGGATGTGTGAGTTTACTCTTGTTTCTACTAAATGCATTTGGCTCTGTTTACTTATTGTGAAAAGTGATTACGCCAAGAATTTTGTATTTAGTCACATTAATTTTCACTTGTATAAGTGTAAACACCCACCGAACTCAGAGTTGGGCGTGTGGGAAAAGTCTCACATCGCCCAACTAGTTGGGGTGATGGGGGGTTAAAGAGAAGGGAAGACCCTTCACAAGGATGAGGCCTTTTGTGCCTATCCTAGTGGGTCGAGCCAAAAGCAAAACCTTGAGGGTCCAGTGTGGGCTCTCTACCTATATGTTGTTTTGTCTGTGTAGACCCCCTGTCTGTGTGTGACAGAGCCAAAGACAGCCTTGGTATTAAGGGGGGGTGGATTGTAAACACCCACCTAGTTGAGAGTTGGATGTATGGGAAAAGTCCCACATTGCCCAACTAGCTGGGGTGATGGGGGGTTAAAGACAGGGGAAGACGCTTCACATGGATGATGCCTTTTGGGCCTGGCCTAATGGGTTCGGGTCCAAAGCAAAACCTTGAGGGTCCACGAGCAAGGGTAGAAAAATCGGCCGGGCCGATATATCGGCCGTACTTTTTCTCTCTCCAACCCATTTAAAAAAAAAAATCCAAAAAAATTACTGTAAATGCAGATAATTATGGACTTATTGAATATGTAATTTTTTCAAAAAATATCGGGCATTTACATCTTCTAATATATTTTTGAAGTTACGATATCGGGAAATTATATAATTAGTAATAAAATGGTGAAAATTACAAGGAAAAGCAGATAAATGAGGGAAATTTGTAGAAATAATTTCATAATTTATTTTCTTAGTCAATGAGTGTTATTTTAAGTTATGAATTACAAAAATAAAAAATAATAATAATAAAATGATTGAAAATTACATAATAATGTACAAAAATTTTAGAAATGGGGTCCTAATCAGTTGAACTGATAACCACACAAATGTCATACATAATAATATAATGTTTTCTTTCATTTGAGAAAATAGATTTTATTTTTCATTAATAATAATTAGATAAATAAAATTATTAGATAAAACTTGATGAGTGCAAAATAATTACATATTTTACTCCTAAATTTATAATTGTTAGTAACTCATTTGATTTAATTTTATCTAATTAGTATAATTTTGTGCTTTGCAGGTTTAAAAGTAAGGATTACAGAAAACATACTTAAATATAAAGCTTGGGCCCATTAGGAGTTATTTTGGACCTCAAGCCCATTCGCAAACCCACTGGAAATGCACATAAGACTGGTAAGATCCAAGCTGTAGTGATATGCCACCCTTCACTCATCACTTTTGATGATGTCAGAGTGAACACCAACTCAAGTTTGGCAATGAAATAAGAACCAAACAGCAACCCAATCATATGACGGCAGCATTGTTCTTAAGTGAATCACTATACAGAGTTGGTTTGCAAAGAGACCAATCAGCCAACAAGCATAATGAACAGAAGCAAAGATATACGTTAGAGTGTTGGCATCGGTGGTGGGCAACAAATCAAGCTAGCCTCCACATGTTGAAGTAAAGCAGAAATATTTGTTAAGCACCCAGGTACAACAGCATGGCAGCAACAGAGAAAAATAAGAAGAAGGATCGAGTGATGCTGAATCAACCCGAGCATACAGAAGATGCAGCAGGTTCATACAGCAGAGAAGGGGCGTCTCTATCTAGTCAACAGCAGTGCAAGCAATGAAGAAAAATAAAGAACAGCAGGAAGAAATAAAGAATAAAACTTAGAAGAGGAAGGCTGTGACAGAGGATAGTCAGGCGCTGGTTCTGCAAGAGAGGCAAGGGTCGCCTGATGGTGCGGCTGGGTTCCGATTGGCGAGCACCGTCGCCCGAAACAGAGCACAGGAACTACATTGTGTTTGGGATTTGGGAATCCACCCAAACGGGAAAAGAAAGCAAAGAAGGGTTCGACTAGGAGAGATTAGAATAGAAAAGTATCAAAGCAGAAGGAAAAGAACAGAGAAGGAAAAACTGAAAATAGAAGAAGAAGGTGGCTGCCGCTGAGAATAGAAAACAAAGGAGAAGTTGCCGTGTATGTAGAATCGGCTGAATTGGAGTGTGACCTACTGGTTACTAAATTTACCTCTCCACTCCTCTATAAATTGAATCTCTCTCTCTCAATGAAATTCGAAACCTGCTTAAGAAGAATTAACGCTGTGCATTGGGAAAAGGAAGATAAGAAGGAAATCACGCACGACAAGGGTCTTAGGTTCCTGTTTTTTTTTCTTGCACTGTGTTTTTGTATTTCGTTTTCTTTAAAATTTCATTGATATGTAATTCTAAATTCATGTTTCATAAATAAAATTGAGGTTTGCTAAATATTAGTCTATGGTTTTCCAATTATTTAATTCATTTATTATGATGGTTTGATTTTATTTTAATTCTTTTTTATAAAATACATGTTGGATTTAATTCTAGATTTTTCAAATTAGATGCACTGAAATATTTAGATTAAGTAGACTTCATTCTCCGATCTAAGGCTCTTGTTTTCAAGAGTGCACTGAAATATTTAGGTTTGGAGAGAAAGTTTAAATACTGTTTAATCTAAGGTTTAATTTGATAAATTCTTAATTATTGACTTCATGGCTTTTATATTTGGAATTTTAATCGATAAAAATTTAAATGAAAGGTTAGTAATTTACGTGAGCTCCATAGGTTAGGCCTTTGTTTTATTTTTAAAATATGAAAAATAAAGCCTACTTGATTCTTTGAGCCAGTTATACTGTAAATATGTACAGAGGTAGTTTAGGTGTCTTTAATTTTATTTTTGTTTATAAATCCAAAAACTTTTGAAATTGATGAACTAGGTTGGAAATAATTTAATTGCATCATAATTTTGTATTTTAAATTAGATTGAGATTGTTTATACTTTTATATTAATTCCACCATCTTAATTAAAATTAGTTAAATTGTTAGATTATATGTTAAAATCTAGAATGTTTCTAAATTAAGATTAAAACTCATACATTAGATAAATTATTTCATATTTATGATTTATCTTCATATTTCCTAAAGTTCTTAAAATACTTAATTCAATGGTGTATTTTCATAGATATATTTTCCTAAGTTCCGATAGGTTCGACCTCGCACTTAATCGCTATACTATCTAATGGTTCGTGCATTTACGAGTTATAAATTTAAAATTTGCACAACAAACTATAAGCTGTAATTAATTATGTTAAATTGATATAATAAAAATAAAGAATACCTTTCAATAATAATGACAATGGCAGAAATATTAGATGGTAAATATAATATTAAATTATTACAATAAGATAAATAATAGAAAACACTATACTTTTTACTTTCAGCATAAGTAAATATTGTATTTAAAATAAATAAAAAAATATTACTTTTGTTAGAAACTGAGAAACTGTATTCAATAAGGAGTATTACACAACTATATATAGCCTCTAGCCGACCCTAGGGCTATTACACTTCTAATCTAATTTTAACTCAAATACATCTCTTAATAGAGATTAACCCAAACTAGAATCCTAATTCTAATATATTCAACATTCCCCCTTAAACTCAAGTGGTTCATCACTTTGAGTTTACAATTATTGAACAAAATAAAAAACTAATAACCAGATAAATCAAGTATCGACTGATGCCATTTAGTTGAGCGGAAGCAAATCAATGGTGAAGACGTGCCGACGAAGCCAACCAAAACTGAACCAATATTCCACGTGTGCTGCAAGTTATAAAACTGATGCTGAACATACTCCAACTCTCCCTCCTTTCATTTACTGTCCAAACATGATTGCCAATGCCAATGCCAATGCCACTAATACAAATGCCACTTCAAATGCTAATTTCAAAGCCAACAAAAGGTCAAAGTGCGAGAATGCTACAAACTCCAGAGAAAACAAGAAATCAAATCAAGAAATCAAATCCTCCAATATGTGGCTGCATACGGAGGAGACAAAGTGCCAAACGGCTGCAAAGGGTACCAAACGAATGCAAAGGGTACCAACGAAATCAAATCAGCCACAAAACTGGACTACAAAAGGGCAGGGTCAAAGTCCAGATACAAGATGAAGACAAGAGGGAAACAAATGCAAATCAATCGAATGAGATGATGCAAATCAAGATCAATCGAGATCGGAGAAGAAGAAAGAGACCAAGAGAAACAAAAGAAGAACCAAGGGCATTCTCACAAACTGAAACCAAATGAAGGAACAAACTAATCGAAACTTCTTCTTTGTAGTTTTTTTTTTTGGGCAGAAGCAAACAGATACCAACCGAAAAAAAATGGCAAAAATGGCAAAGGTAAAGGACGAACGGCCAAATTCTTCAATTATGGCGGTAAAAAAAAGAAAAAGAGGGCAAGACTTAGGAATACCCAAAGAAATCCAAGAACACCACCAATGGCAGAGTGTAAAGACGTCAAACTCCAAAAAGTGCATGACTAGCAACAGGAAGATGGGCTCCTCCATCTCAAATTTCAGAAATACTTGGAACCGATTCACCAACGAAACCTTCCAAAATCACCCAAATTTACCACAATATTTCAAAATGCACGAACAAGACGATTCAAAGACTGATCTGGAAGAGAATGATGCAAGGAAGACCGGCAAGGCGGGGACTTCAGAGTATGAGCTGATTACCTGCTCAGATTGGAAAAGAGGCACCAAGAACCTTCTTCTCATTTTTTTTTTTTTTGGTTAGAAACTGAGAAACTATATTCAATAAGGAGTATTACACAACTATATATAGCCTCTGACCCTAGGGCTATTACACTTCTAATCTAATCTTAACTCAAATACATCTCTTAATAGAGATTAACCCAAACTAGAATCCTAATTCTAATATATTCAACAACTTTCACATTAAAAGTAACTTTTTGATAAAATATTAGAGTACACACATGAGCTTCCACGTGAGCTCTTTGGGAAGCTCACGTGAGTTCCTTATCATAAAGATGGGTTTTCACTTAGAAACCCTAATGCTCATATTTTAATACCCTTCTTCTTTCACTCTCTCTATTAAACCCTAGCCGCCGCCGCCGGTCTCTGTATTTTTCCCATCAACGAAGAAGAAAAAGAAGAGAAAGGAAAGCTGTGAAAGGTGTAGCAATTTTTTTTCTTCAATCTTTTCTCCATATTTCCTTTTTTCTCTTTCCATTATTTCTCGTCCGATATATCAGCAAAATATCGCCGAATTTGGGTTGGACCCAGAACTGAATTTCACTGTTTTTTCATTAAAAAATGGGAGTTTCGGCCCAGATTCGGCTGAGATTTAGACCTATATATCAGTCCTCTCGGCCGATATTTCTAAAAGAAAAAAGGCTTTTTTTAAAAAAAAAAAAAAACAAAAAGACAAAATTTTTAAAATTCGGCCGATATCATGATCAAATTATCGCCAGAAATTCAGTCATCTCGTCCTTTTTTTTGGTACGACTGATACTATACATATCGGCCGAGATATATCGGCATTTGAAAACCTGATACATATCGGCCGATACGCACAGTATTGACCGAATTTTTGACCCCTCTCCACGAACCAAAAGAGGACAGTATCATCCTGGGTAAGGTCGGGTCGTCATAATAAGAGCACACCTAATTTGGGACCATTAAGTTTTGAAAATCATATTTGCTTCCACATTTATTTTGAAAGTCCTAATCACCCCCGCTCCGGGACATTGCTTGGTCGGGACATTGCTCTAGCCTGAACTTTCAGTAATTAATGCCTACTTACATACTTTTTATTTTATAATAGCATTGAAATATAGAATTTTTTTTTTTTTTTAGACCCAGGGGAAACCTCGAACCCAGCTCTGCAGTTTGTAGTCATGTTGCCAAAGTGTGCTTACGCCTAGCCCTCCTAAAACCCCTGGGGGGAACACCCCACACCCACATAGAGTGTCCCCAGGTAAAGCCACCAGGGACTAAACCTGCTACCTCTGACTGAAAACAGTGGGAGACAACCAACTCAGATACAGAGTGTTAGGTTGAAATATTGTTTATATGTCAAAATTATCAATCATGAATGTTTAATGCTCTTAGTTTTTAAATGTTGTCTTATATGAAAGTATAGTTATTGAACATTTATATATATTTTTTACATTTATATGGATTTTATTGTTTATATAACTTGAAATCTGACCCGATCCGATCTAAGCCCAAAGTAGACTTGAACTGACAAACACATAATAAACAAGTGATGAATGCTAAGATTGTATTCCTGACCTTTCTTAATTGTCAAATGATCAAACCAAATTGAAACCTCATTCTTGAAAGAGTCAAAAGAGTTTCTTTTCTAAAGACGAGCACTTGCAAGTCTAAGGAAGTAAGCGAATTTCAATGAAACTAGTTCTTTATCTAAAATGAATTAGAGCACACAATTTCACAACATTCGAATGCAATGAACTTAAAGAGCCAAAATTAAAAGATCTAAAAAACAAATATTTACTTATATTTAATTAAACAAAAAGAAACTAGAAAAAGAGAAACTTACTTAGAAAATAACCTTCCAACTCCAAAAAATACAAACCAAACTCAGATGCCATGAAAGTGAACTCTCGGCCCTTATTTATACGAATAAGTTGGGCCGAAAACTAACTCTATTTGAACCCTAGACCAAGGAGAGAATTTTGGAGTTGGGCGTGCAAGCCCTTGCTGGACTCAACTTACAATTACATAATCATGACCAATGGGAAAATAGATAAATAAAATACAACCAATCAAAATTAAACACCTAAGACCAACTACAAGCCCAAGCTCATTAAGGGTTTGATTTGTGGCCGATTGGAGAACCAAACATAGGGTGAGATTGGGTTGCTTGAGTCACACATGCCATGTGGATGTAGGCCCAACCAATGAGAGTGTGCAATGTAAGCCTTGTGACGTATTCGGGCCAATCAAAATCAGTCCATGTCCATGTGTCCATTGGAGTGTCCACCGTGAGCTAAGAGTCCAAGCTCAACTTGAATTTCAATCCCAACGCTAAAGGACCGAGTTTAGGGCTTGTGGTAGCCGATGGGCTTCCGACTTTCCATTAGGGCTGTTGGCCAGCTTGCTTCCATATGGGGCCCATGGTGGACTTAAGTAGGTCTCGAACCCACAAATAGGGTCCATATGCATTAATCCAGTCAATGGGAAGTTCAAATTAGATGTTTAGAACTAGAGTTGTCTCGGTCGAAATGATCATGAAAAGCCAAGGCAATTTCGGTGATCCCATCAATTCCATCCTCACTTGAGATGTCCCCATCAACAAGTAAGTAATGGGTTGAGATTTAGTGACCCAAAACTGCTTAAGACCATAACCTGGACCCGAACCGAGACAACTCATTGCTAGGTATAGTAAAATCTTAAAATGGTCAATAGTTGAGCCATAGTTAGCAATTTTTTTTTTTTGGACTGTTGTTTAATAATTTCATTCAAAGGAATAAGCAGCCCATAGATGTACAAAAAGGGCCTACAGCTCGGGCCAAGCAAAAAAGAAAACAGGCCCATCATTGAGCCAAGCAAAAAATAGTTGAGCCATCGTTAGCAATTTCCCATACGATAAACCCAACTTTATGAAAAAATACGATTTGAACTTTTTCTATAAAAGTGGAAATGCCAAAATATTGAGAATGAATTTTTACAAGTAGGGTACAACTTATTTGAAAGATTCAGAGACAAAATATTTGTTAAATCTAATGTATTTGTTTGTTTTATATAATTTTATAAATTATTTTAAATTGAAACAAAGATTTAAAACTATGTATTCAAATTTAATTTTGTTATTGCCAAACTCTTAGAAGAAACCCCATAAGAAATGTATGCGCCAAATGTGCAATTAGAGAAACCAAATAAGATGGAAACACAGGATTAAGCCTCATTTCATTCAAAGGATTAAAAGTGTGAAGCTACAAATTACTGGGAAATTACAAACATAAAGTCCCTTGATCCCAATACACCCTCGAAGATGATAATGAATACTGCAAACCCTAAGTATAGAACAGTGGAGAGTGACCATTTTTATATTGAGGGAACTAGATCAAAAGACTTCCCACAAAGAAGGGACGGTATAATATTGTCGATAGAAAGGGTGGTAGCCATGGTATAATATTATGAAAGTAAAAAGGTACAATTCAATACATATATAATATTATTTAATTAATCATTAAAATAAAAGAAATAAATTTCACCTATTTAGAATGAATACTTATATATCATTCAATAATAGTATTTGTAAATCTTATATTTTTATTTTCATTAAATTTGATATTTTGAAATTCTAATATTTGTCCAGATAAATGATAAATATCAAACTTTATGATATTCTCATCAAACTCTTGTACACAATCACAATTCAATTAATTAATGACAAATATTGTAATTAGTTATTGATTTATATTTTATTTTAAATTCAACATCTCTTTTTTATTTATTTTTAATATTTTTTATTTAAAATTTTATTTCAACTCATTAATTAAATGTTAGTTAATAATATAATATTCATGGCACGGATTTAACTGGGTTTGACCACAGTTGAACTCAATTCAACCTTATTTAAAAAGATTTCATGGCCCTCACTTCACAAATACGATTTTTAAAACATTACTCAAATGTGAGATGCACACAAGAAAAATTCCCTTTGAACTGTGTGTGTGGGTTGCATGCTATTTCATATTAGTAGTTCTCACTTTTGTGATATTTGGAGTGGAGATGGAAGTCTTTCATCCCTGGTTGGGTGAGTAGTAGAGATTCAAGGAGATTTTCATTTTATGCTTTTCTTCTATTTTTTTCTTTTTTTAAAAATTTACGTGTAGGAAACAGCGTAAAACCTCCACGGATGATACCCTCTCACCTTAGAGTACAACAGATTAAACCATGGGGATTCGAACTTGATACCTCTCACTTTAGTGTGGTACAAAAACAAATCAGTAGAAAAATAAAATTCTTCTCTACCGTTGATTTATTGAATCATTATAAGCATATGACTACTTTGTTTTATATTTGATGTGGAAAACAGTAGAAGCACAAAATCAAAGTCTCCATCCATGGTAGGGTGCATAGTTGTATTATGGAGAATAAGGGTGATTGTTCTTAATTGAGTTCCAAAAGTAAGGGATGCTTAATACAATGAGATCATTCCTACATTGAAAATGCCTCAAGAAGATCTGGGGTTTATAATTGGAGGCGAGAAACTTTGGGAGCGGCTAGCCTTTTTTACTGTGATATCAACCCGTGACAATTTAGTATCAGAGCAGACCGAGGCACATTCGTGTACGACCGAGATTCTCCCTGACAAGTAGACCCTATATAAAAGCGATGTGAATCCCCTTGGCAAAAGGACACTAAGGATTGGGTCAAGGATCTTGTAGACGCGAGGCTTCCACTGACGCATAGACCCTATACAAAAAGGTATGGGTCTCCCTGGTGAAGGTGCCAATGATTGAGCCGTGGAGCCTATAACCAGGCCAGTCCCTCATCAAAAATGCCTCCGAAAGATCTTACGAGGGAGGGAAATCTTTGAAACAGTTAACCCTTTTTAAGTATGAAATCGACCCGTGACATCAAGATGATATTTTAATCTTATGGATCCATGAATAATCTTTTTCGCTGCTCTCGCTCTTCTATGTATTGGAAGGTAGAAGGAAGCCTTAGTTGAAGGCATGAAGACGATCGGAGAATGATGATTTGGAAGGATTTGTCAACATGAGGCTGTTGATTCCCAATATTGGCTCTCTCTAACGCCGTAACCTTGCCTATCCAAAACTTCAAATGATGGATATTTCTTCAATATTACAAATAGGAAAAAAAAGTTAGTAAATCGAAAACATGGTACCATCTGACCACATTCATTGCCTATGTGCCAACAACTAAGTAAAGATTTAATTGTCTGTAGTCTAATCGAAACTGACATTGATTGGACTTATGTTTCAAAATTTTCAACCAAAATATGGGTAATACAGTTTCAATGTCATATATATCACTAACTGATATGTAGCTTATTCAGGTAAACATTGGGAGAATTTTAATTTTTTTTTTTTTTGAAATTTTTGTTTTACCTTTCCATGTTTTAATTAATAAAAGAAGGTGAGATTATTAGAATTATGGTTTTCCAAATTTTGATGTTTATTATGATGGTTTGAATTATTTTAGTTTTTGACTCCTCCTTTGGTAATTGATTTGAACATATGAAATAGTTAGATCTTTCATTAACATTACTATTCTAAGTATAAGATTCTTTGGGACGAATGAAATAGTTAGATCGGAGAATTGCATGATTAATCTAGATGTAACGTTCGAATTAATTAGAGAACTAATTTGATGAAAGACTTGAATAAACTTGGAATTTTACATGAGCTCCATGTTCTAGGCCGTTATTTTATTATTAAAATTTAGATGATAATACCTCTTTGATTATTTATTCCAGTTCCATTGTAAATATATATCTAGGTAATTTAGATTTTTTTTATTTTCTTTTGTTTATAAATTCAAATTCTTGAAAATTGTGGAACTATGTTGGTAAATTAATTAATTGCATCTTAATTTTGTGTTCTAAGTTAGATTAATATTATTTATAATTTTAGATTAATTCCACCATCTTAATTGAAGCTAGATGAATTTTGTGTTTTCCATGAAAATTAGATGTCTTGAATGGTTAATTTCTAATTTTAGATGTTGTTCCTATTTTACACTTATTTTCTATTTTTAGAATGTTTCTAAATTAAAATTAGATTTCCTACATTAGAGAATTAGTTCCATATTCATGATTTATCTCCATATTTTCTAAATTTCTTAATTTATATAATTCAGTGGTATGTTTTTCACAGATATATTTTCCTAAGCTCCGATGGGTTCGACCTCGCAATCAATCGCTATATTATCTAATGGTTCGTGTGTTTGCGAGCTATAAATTTAAAATTTACACAACAATAACCCATTACATAAACACTTCGTAAGAGCATACACAATCTAATCCATTTCATGGATTTAATAATTACTTAAGCAAAGGAATACATACTTAACACTCCATAGGAGCATACACAATCTAAATCCATGAAATCCATTTCATGGATTTAATTATTACACAAACAGAAGGAAGACATACTTAACACTTGATAAGAGCATACACACAATCTAATTCCATGAAATGGATTTTATTATTACTTGTTATCATTCTTACCCGACGATGGAGAACAGGGGTTCAGCTTTGGTATTGGTATCATTTTGACCGGCCATTGTGTGATTGGCACCATTGCAGTTGACTATCTCATTGCTAATGGTCACACCAGTTCCACGTATGTTGGTTTTAGTGGCCCACAAACTAGGTCCATAGATGACCAAATTCCTGTCGTTCTGTAGTACTAGAACGTAGTTTCCTGTGCTTCTTTGCCAAGTGTCGCTGGACCAAATTGCCTTTCCCTGTAGTGTATACACCACAAAGTCACCATCTGCTTGCATGGTGCAATGACAGTTGGTTCCTTGTCCATAGGTATTTGTAGACCAGATGGCTTTGCTACCATCGTATAGAACTAAGTTGCAATCTTGTTGCATGACGAGCGAGTAGCCTCCATTCCTAAGAGAAGCACCAGGATTCAGCTTTTGTGGACTGTATAGGACGTTACTTTGTCCAGAGACTGAAACTGGGTCGAGAAGAAGAAGAACAACGAGGAGAGGAATGAGGGAAATGGGTTTGAGAAGAGGAACGAGAGACTTAGAAAGGGTGGTAGCCATGGTGTCTTTTGTTTTCTTTTCTCTAGAGGGGATTGGTTTGGTTTGTGAATGCATCAACCAGATTGATGGAGAATCAATTTATAGATCGTAGAACCTTCAAGATATTAATGATAAGGTCCCATGCTGATGTACAATACAGTGACAAGTTCACATCTCTCAATCTCTCTCATGTGGTGTTTTTGTTTTGTTTTTCATATTTTAATCCATTTGTCCTGTAACACAACGGGAATCAGGAATTAATTTATGTCAAAATAATTTATCTGTATATCATTTACACTATATTCTTGTACAAAGGTCCCCTTATATAATTTATACAAGAGAACTATATTAGGAATACACATCAGTTTCCTATACAATAGGTAACTGTCCCTATAATTAAGATATTTAATTACAAATTTACAACTCATGTCAACAATTTGGGCACTAGCGTTGAGTCGGTGATAAATTCGGGAAAAATTGGATTGAATAATTTGGATCAATAATTTGAATTAAGTTGAACTGAGTCCAATATGATTACCAGTTCTCTTTTAAACGCTCTATTATATTTTGATTTGTTTAGAATATACACGTGAGAGGCACCAATAGTTTAATTTTGTAAGTAGACAATGAGCACTTTCGTCCAGGAAGAACATTCTTTTTTTAACTAAATTTATGGGATATGCTATACTGCTATAGTATGGAATATAAAAAAAAAAATGAATTAATGTGAATAGTTAGTTGGGATTAGCTGTAAATTGATTGGAGAGATTTGGGGTCTTCTCATGTAATTAGGAGAAATTCCAGCTATGTAATTATTATTTTTCTACAATCTTTTGTAATTTTTCATCAATTTTATAAAAACATTTGAAAATATCAAAATTGTAACTTAAAAACAATATTTAAAATTTTAAATGACCGATATTTAATAATAAAAATTATATATCCATGATTCCAAAAAAATTCTTCCTAAGATTTAAACTCTCTCAATCAACCAACTTAGTCGTGCAATTGTGGCCCTTTTTGGGTTCCGTTTCCCATAGGTTATTGTTTGGGCCTTTGATTTAACTTGTTTGTGAGAGCTTTCTTCTATGCTTTGGAACGTTTTCCTAAATGAATCTATCAATATGTTAAAAAAAATGTTCATTTATAAAATTAAAAATTAAGAAATAGAATAATTAAAATCATTTATCATATCAGCCAATAATTCAGTACTAATGAAAGGAACATTTATCCTTTCAATCAAACAAATTCGATTCCTTAATAAATCATCATAACATAAATTAAATTAAATTAGAACAGAATAATAGTTTATGTTTTTTTTTCAATTTCATTCATTCCCTTTTATAACCCAACTGAAATAAAAACTCATTCATTATTATTTTATTATATATATTTTTTAAATCAAACCGAAATTCAATAAAACAACTTAATTCAAATCGATTCAAAATAAATAACTATTTTTTTGGAAAGAGGCATCCAATTAAAAGTATTCCTTTATTTTTTTTTCTAAAAATACCCCAAATCAACAGTACATAACTTAGAAATAAACTCATCTGAAATAGAAATCTATTTTAAATAAATCAATTAACTAGATAAAAGAATAATTAAAACAGATAAAAATTACCGGCCCAAATTTGACAGGCCGGACAGGAAAAAGAAAGGAGGTGGGTGCCACTGTATGAAAACACAGACAATTTTGTTTCTTTATTAATGAAAGGGGGGAACAGCAGAACACAACAAAACGACGTTACTTTTTAAAAAAGAATAAAATATAAAATCACTCCCTTGCAGTAACAACTTCACATCTCTCTCTCTCCGACGTGGTGTTAGTGTTTTGTTTTCTCTTTTTTGTAATGATGGTAAGCATATTTCATTAAAAAAATATAAGTTTAAAATGTACAAAAGTGCTGTCCACAGTTCAGATAGGCCAAAATAAATTTAACAGGAGTAAACATTACAACAGCACCTTTGTTAGAGAATCCAAAATCCAGTGAGAAAATCCAAATGAGATAAGATAAGGTGGAGCCTTGTCTTTGAAACGTGTAATGCATGAGAGCAGGTATACAGATATCGTTCGATACGCATTCCATGTTTAAGAGGTGAATAAATACGATCGATATGTATTGTATCGGCTGTACAGCAATCATATAGGCCGACATGGTCGATATCTCGCCGAATCATATCAGTCCGATATCAACCGATATGATTAATATCAATATTTTTTAAAAAAAACAAAACAAAACAGTGATGGGCCCGGGTCAAAATATCGCCTGATATCAACCGATATTTATATTTTCAATTTTTTTTAAAAATAGTTTCTTTTTCGGTTTTTTAATTTTTTTTAATTTTAAAAATATAAAATAATAAAATAATACTGATATTTAAAAAAAATAAAACAAAAAGAGGCGAGAAAATGCCGATATGCGTATCGGCCGAATTATCGGCTATGGAGTTTTTTTCACCCCTGCATGAGAGAGGACTCAACTAGAAGATTCTAATGCATGAGAGAAACCAAGCCGGTGCGTGGGCACTCCCATGCATTTTTATCCACTAGACGATTGTATTGAAAATTTTTAACATCTTTTAAAAATATTATCAAAATATTGTATTATATTTGTATTGAAATTATAGATATTATGCTTATGTATAATTTAGAGTGTCGACTTATAACTTTCACTTATAAGAAAAAGCAAAACATAGAGAAAACGGATAAAACTAATTCGTTAGATTATAGAGTAATGGTTTATGATAAGATCAATTGGAGGAGAAGAATAATAAAATTGACTCGAGATAGATGAAATTATAGTTTATATGATGATAGTGATGATGAATCAGCTACCTATTGATATAAAAAAAAAGAGTATGTAAACTCGGTGTCCTTAAATTTTATGAAAATGTATTGCACAAGTATGGGTTATATAATGCTTTAACAAGATAATAAAGTGCTTTAGGGTTATTTTATCAATTTAGTAGATTATTACAAGAAGATTTACTTTCTAAATATCATTGTTTTCCTTCTTAGTTGTAAGTAAAACTTTTTTTTCATCTCTTTTATCATTTGGTATCAAAGCTATTAAAAATCAACCTCCAACCTCAAGCTAAAGGTTAGGATAATTCTCTCATAATTTTCATTATTCAATTAAAATTATAATCAAGCTTGCTTACAGCTGCAATGAAAACAATAATATTTATAAAGTAAGCATATCATCTCCTTTTTAATAATGATATTAGATTGCTAGCCTACCTTATCTAGCTGATAAAGTGGGAAGCTAATCAAGGATGTCTCCACACTAATAATTGATGGTTAGAATGTCGCTTTATAAATGAAAAGGATGATATCAAAATCTTCTTTTATCTTTCTCAATATTTTACATTGAAAGTGAGACTAATCTTAAGGATATACAAAAACACTTGCAAATGGCGTGTATCAAGTAAATCTGAGAGAAAATGAGTGCGGGTTTTGGACAAATAAACAATATGTTCATAAACCTCTTCAAATAATGCTTGTCAAACTCTTCGAAAAAACGTCTCATGCGTAGGAGTGATACTTGGTTTATTTTGAGTATTTGTGTTGAGAAATGATCAAGTGTAGGAGATTAAAGTTAGGCCTCTTATATCTATCATCTATTTTAAGAAAAAAATTATTTTGAAATTTAAAATTTTATTAATTGAGAATGAAGGTGTGGGATTGACATTATCACAATAAATCTTCTATACTTGATAATTTTTCATTTAAATTATAAATTTATTTTTTCAGATAAGTATTACCTTTTATATAAAAAAATGAAATTTTATAATCATTATCATCATCAAATGCCAAAATTCTAGGATCGGCTTTACTCGTTCTTCTTTTCCAATTGACTCTGTCATAAGTTATAACATGAATCACTCTATAATCTATTATATCTTTCTTTATCTCTTCTTTAGAAATTTTTATTGATCGACCTCTCCTCCTAGTGCCTTTGATATGCAAATGTTCAGGTCTACTAATTGATGATGTGTTTCTTGGATCCATTCGACCATACCAGCCCACCTATTTTTAACCTGGCTGGAAAGTGAAACTCAATTATTGCATGGTAATTGAATTGCGTAGTGATTTTTTATCACCGCTTTTTTTACGGTGAACTATTTTTAATAAAAAATCAATTTTTATCTTTTTCCTTATAATCGAAGGAACCACGAGACAAGGGCTTCCTTAAACTCCTTGTGAGAGTGCCTCCGTTTATCCAAAAAAAGTGGTAGTGCAAAAATCACTACTTGAATTGAATTGTACTAAAAGCTTTTCTCCATTTTTTTTCCTTAATATCCTTAGGTTAACCTTATTTTTCTAAAAAAGAATTGGCTAAAGTCCAATATTTTGAATTTTAAAATTTTCTACTCAACTGGAAAATGAATATTTGAAAATATCAATATTTCTTTTTTTTTTTAACTAATGAATAAGATTTCATTCAAAGTGAAGAAAAACTCCAAAATTATACAAAAAAACACTCAAGCAAGAGCAAAAGAAGAGAAAGCCCACAACCCGGGCCAGGCCACAAAAGCTCCAAAAAGGAGACAAAGTAAATCCTAAAGATTAGAGAACACTCTGAAACAAAAAGTAGACACAATGGGAATGTTTAAGTTGTTAGTCCAATCCCTAAGACTCAAAAAGCAACATAAGTAGAACAAATTTTTCATGAAGCAATGTCTATAAATTATGGTTCAATCAAAGCATTGTAAAGTACAAAAGAATTTGAGGCCAAATTTGAGCAAAGTTTGCTTGTTGACTCCCAAGTTTGGTGGGTTTCTTTATTGATTTCTTTGAATTTGAATTTGTATTTGAATTAATTTTTAATCCAAGTGTTAGAAGGTTTTGCCTTCATGTGCATTTTTTAAGTTTTAATTCCACATTCAAATTGATTCATTAAAAGGTTATTCAATTTACAATATGAAATTGAGCTGGATTAGAATTCATGTATGTTTCAAATTTTAATTGCATTTAATTCAGTTAATTAAGTGCGATAGAATTTAACATTTGAATTGAATTCCTAGAACATCTAATTGCTTTGGTGAAATAGTCCTTTTGAAATTAAAACTATCTCTTCCTTTCTGAGTGAGAGTGATAGTTGACCCGTGATCTCATTTGAATTGAATTCCTAAAACACCTAATTTCTTCGATAAAATTGTCTTTGCAAAATTAAAACTATTGCTTTCTTTTAGAGTGAAAGTGAGAGTTGGATCCAAGATTACATTTCTGAATCCTCTATTCGAATCTAAGGATCTCGAGTCAAAATTTATTATTTTCAATATGCTGGTTTGAACAGTGTTAAAGGAATTTGTTAATGGCTCAATAAGATACATGACCAAATGACAATAAAAACTCTCCAAATTAGCCTCACACCAAAATTCAACTCAATTGAGTTTCTGTCTAAGTTGTTCATTTTTTTTTTTATAATGGATCATACTAAAAGCTTTCTAAGTGAATAAATTTTGATATATAGCGAATTTAGACAAGTTCAATTTTATTTTTCTACAATTAGCCATTTAACAAATTTATAACATATTTTACTATTAACCTCAAATTATTTCTTTTTATAGGATAAAAACCCCCTATCTTCACTGAAAAAAAATGTACCCAAACAACATTCAAATTGAACGGGAGCCATTTCAGCCCATTTAGTCTCCAATTTCATGGGATGTCATAAAATTTATTCATTGAAAACTAGTTCAAGAAATTAATTGGATTTTCATTAAAAACTTTAAATAAACATGAGACATAATTTAATATAAAAATATATAATGGTATTTAGAATTTTACAATGGATCTTTTTGTGAATCTGTTTTGTAGAGTGATAAAAAGTCCCAGCGTCCCACACCAATTAATTTAAGAAACTAATAATTCTATATAACACTTAAAGCATTCTTATCTCAACCCTAACTTTTGTAAATGAATTTTATTGATTTTCTATCGTAGTATCAAAGAAGATTTCGTGTGAAGGTAGGCCTAAAATTTCCATGTACAGCGGGTTTACAATTACACTGCACACGTGTCAAGTTTTCACGTGCACCATTTCAACTATAAGTGAGAAATGGACATCTGCCTTAATTCTAAAAAGGCTCCAAAATTTAAATAGTGAAAAGTTAACCCTCTCATCAAAAAGGTATCTTAGTCTTGATAAAGCACCCAACGTTATTCGGTCGTGGATCATCAGACCCTTAATGAATTCTGGTTTCCGACAAAACTGATAACTACGCTGGGGGACTATCTCTTTTCTTCATATTTAATAATGGGCCTCAATTATTGATCACAAAATGATGAAACTCAAACTTTATAAAATATTGAATTGAATTAAAATCTTATTTAAATTTAATAGTTATTTAATAAATTAGGGGGACTACCTCTTTTCTTCATATTTAATAATGGGGCCTCAATTATTGATCACACAATGATAAAACTCAAACTCTATAAAATATACAATTGAATTAAAATTTTATTTAAAATTAATAGTTATGTAATAAATTATCAACTTGAGCAACTATAAAAATAAAAAAAAATTGAATTAAAAGAAGATTTATGAGATATGCATGGATCAAATTTCAAGTCACTGTGAAGGTTAGCTTGACGAATAAGAACTCTAATAAGCTGTGGGAGGTTATAGATTTAAATTCCACTCTAAACATATAAGTCAATCAAACCCTAGTTTTACTCGGTATATATAGATAGAGAGGTTTGCATATGCCCGAAGGACAGGTGCAACCTTGATTAAGACTTAAAAACAAAAAAAATCAAGTCTTAGTAGTTTAAATTATCAAGCATTCTCGTTACTTGAAACATAAAGAGCCCAAGTCATTTTGATCATTAAAATCAAGTGGATAAAATTTTGACCTCATCAAAATTTATTTTCAATGTGAAAAGGTTAAATCTTTACCAGAATTTTTAGAAGAAAGTATGATCTTACATTTTATTATGTAAAATTGTAAATTTGAGAAGTTGAATTGGTGAATCCAAGTGAAGTGTAAAACAATAGAAGTTGTACTAGTAAAGTAATTAATGAGTTATATTGAAGTATATTCTTACAACAATAGAAACATTAATTGTAAATATTACGAATCACAAATGCACACTAATATAAATGAGGTGTAATTCAACTGGTAATCTTCCGCCTCAGGAAGTGAGAGGTGCCTCATCTAGTGTTCCCTAAGGCCAGCGAGTATCACCCTTAGGGGTTTTACGCTGGGTTTCTCATAATTTTTCACACGTAAAGTTTAAAAAAATAAGGTTGAATATATTAAAAGTATTTTTATTTCATTACAAATGTTGATGCCTATATTTTAATTTTTTTTGTTTTTTTATTATATTTAAATTGAAAAATAAATAAATTTGAAAGAGTACGATATATACTAATATGCAAACCATAGTTTTGTATTGAGTGAACCTAAGGATGCTAGATATAAGAACTAAGTAATCCATATTAAGGGAGTTACATGATTTTTTTTTATTACCGAAGGAAATACAAGGCGAGGGCCCCCTAAACCCCTCGGGAGAATTCCCCACATCCACACAGGACACCCCTAGTTTATGCTATTATGACTCAAACTGACGAACTCTCGCTTCTTGAAGCGAGAAGTAAGCAGTTGAGCTACCAAATGTTAGAGAGGGAGTCAAATAATCTTGAAATTGAACAGTCTCATTCTATCCTCAGTAATTCAGGATTTAATATTTATTAATTATGTGTTATATGAGATTTGAATTATTTTTTATATGAAAACCTTTTTTAACAGTAAATTCAATTATTCAATTAATTTAATTTTGTTATTATAAAAGTGAATATTAATATTTTTTAGTGGACACGAGGACAAAGGATAGATAGGGAATATCCCTGAGAGAATATTATTAAAGTAGACATGGATTGAGTTGTAAGTTCTGACATAAACTCTTACTTTATGAGAAATAAAAGATATCTTTGGAATATTTTGCTTTCTAAAAGAGGCAGGTTTTTATATGTTTGTGGGACTCACACCAGATGAAATGAATTTGAATTCACTAGTCTAGAAGTAAATTTGTACAGAACATTTTAAAGATTTATTAATTCATATTTTAATTTTTAATGTATTAAATGTGAGAGAGATAATTTAAATAATTTTTTAATGTAGGGACTCATGAAAGAAAACTGTTTATAAAAGTTTACTTTCAGTAAATTCAAATTGAGATGGATTCAATGCCTTATTTTCTTATTAAATTTTACTCTTTTTTATATAAAATATGTTTTTATAAAGAAAAATATTTTGTTTCTTATAAAATTTGACAAAAAATTCTCATTCTATAGAAAAAATGAGAAAAACTAACTTTTTGTATCTTTTATATTTCATATATGAAAATAAAGAATAAATTCTAAATTTTATAAGAATTTCTGCTCTCAATAACACTTAAAGGACCTTGATATAACAAAGTTATGGGCTGCACTTTAGCAATTTTTTTTTTTTAATTGAAGGTGTCTAAGTGTCTCACTTTACTAATCTCTTTAGATCATGTGAAAACTACCCAATCTACACACGCTTTAACAAGAATGAGCACGATTAATTGATAACGCAAAAGTGGTTGAAAAGACAACTCAAAAATAGGGGATGAAAGAATGAATAATTTATAGATAAAATAAATTTAGGTCCTAATCCAATCATTTTGAATTTAGATTTGGGCCCGTACTAATTTAATCATAGCACATGTTAATATCACACTCCATCATATTTATAAATTCCTTTTAATTTTTTATTTTTTTCGAAAAAATGTAGCTTTGTATGTTACTATGCTTGAGGGAGGAGAAGTGTGACAAGTAAGCCTGAGTTGGACCAAGTTAATACTCAAGTTGGAAGACTTGTAACTTAAGGGATTAGTTTGATATTCAAAACCCTGTCCATGTTTAAGAGAAATCTTGGAATCAAGTTCTCTCAAAAAAAAAAGACCCTTCTCATTGTTCTGTACCTAACATGTGCTAATTGGAAGGTTCACATATGATCTTAAAAAAAGTTTGAAGACTACTTCGTCATATCGTATTTACTTTTTTTTTTTTTTGAATTTACACGTGGGAAACCGTGCGATACCACGCGTAAAACCCCAACGGGTGGACCCCTACCTCTAAGGCACACCAAGATTAGACTATGGGGGCTCGAACCCGTGATCTCCCGCTTCCTGAAGCGGGAGATAACCAGCTGAGCTACATCCATGTGGGTATATCGTATTTACTTTACTGGAAGGTATATGTATTATATGAGAGGATGAGTATCGGCTATACGAGCATCTGTATACGTAGTGTCATATTGCACAATCAAATGTATATGGACTTCATATATCTCGAACAATATTATTTAATATTATCTTTTACTTTTAAAATAACAAAATGGATGATTTTTTTTATAAAATATAGTATGCTTTTGACATCGACCAACTCCATCAAAAAGCATATAAGCGTGAATCACATGATTATTGGGAAAGTAAGAATCACATGATCATAATCACAACTTAGAGATATGCTTACTTTCTTAACAGCGAAGCCACTTGCTTCTATTTTAATTCACCCAGTTTAGATATAAAAGTCCCAGCATGTTTACCATTTTAGAAAAGTATGAAACTGAGTCAAGTCTACCCATTTGAGCTTATTTTAAACAATTTTTTTTTTTTAATATTTTTAAACTCAATTTCTTTTAGAAAATTAGAAAAGTGAAAATTTTAAATGATCTTTTTATGTTTTGTTGAGGTAGAACTCTTAAAATGTTTTAAGTTATAGTCTATTAGAATTATAAACATGTAGAAACAAATCAAGTGCAACCGACTACTTTTTCTTTTATTTAAATTTTAATTGAGTTTTTTAAATACTCAACTCTTTGGTTTGAAAATAAACTTCAAATTTAAATAGAAAACACAATTTAGAATGACAATATTCTTGTGGTTAGAAACATCAAATGTCCAAAAATCAGTTATTCTGAAAAATAAGAACACTTAATAATTTTAGCTATTGAGATTAATTGACTAGAAATTGAGATTTTAGATAAACCATGGTCATTTATAACTCATAAAGTCTAATTTTAAATTATTGTAAATAATTTTCTAATGGATTTCACAAAAAATTAAAAAGAAAAAAAGGACCAACTATAGACTCACACTTACATATATGACTAAATGGGCGAAAAGCCCAATGGGTTTATTTCAATTACTTGAAGACTTTTACATAAATACGTGATCTATAAAATATCACTTTGATTAATTAATTTAGTTACATTTTTAAAAAATATAAAATTTGAAGATAAAATAATTCATACTCATTAAATTTTAAACAGTTTTAAAAAATGATTTAATTAATTAAATAAAGAAAAGATTTTTAAAAGATCATGTAAAGAGGAGAAGACCTTTCTATAAATTCATCTTCATGATTCTATCAACTTTTTTTTTTTGAATGGTTCCTTTATTAAAAGATAAATGGCACCAGAGACGCAATTACAGGTATAAAAGCCAAAAACAGGCAATCAAAAACCCGAGCATTTGGCTGTGCATCAAGTGTGGAGAGAGATGGACAATAGGCTGTACGAAACAGGAGTGAGGTGATGTAAAATTGCTGCATTCGTTGCTTGAAGAAGATGGAACACTTGGAGTTTTGGTGGGAGATGGTTGCAAAGAGACTCCTCTTCACATAGCAACACAGTTTGGGCATGTGGAGTTGGTGAAAGAGATTTTAGAACGAAGGCCAGAATTTGTTTGCCAATTGAACTTTTATATACTGTCTATAGAGAATCATTATAGTCTTCTATTACAATATTGACTCGATTTGACCTGGCCTGATATGGCTCATTTAGGCTCAATCCAACTTGGTTCTCCTTTCCTATAAGTGAGACAAAACAAAAAGTCTCTTGGCTTAGCTTTGGTACCGTAGTCTCTCTGAGACAACCGAGAGTTTAGTTGTTTGTGAGTGAGGGAGGGTGAGCACAAAACTGATTTTTTTAAATTAGTTTGCTCACAACACTGAAGACAAAATTTTGGCAAAAGTTTGCTCACAACATCCTATTATTGCTTGTTTGATTGCTCAGACTTTTCATGAACTTACTCATGCAATCGCTTGATTTTAGTAGTCATGTCTTCAGATTTCCAATTCATTCATCCTTGTCTACCTATAGACATTAAATTCTAAGGTAAAAAACCATCTTTTTATCCTTCTCTTTCCATTTTTACCAACCTCATCTTACTTACTTGTCAGCAGGTTCTTTGCAACTATCTAAATTTGAACATTCAAGTAGGCCGGATTCTACTTCCTAACACTGAAATTTTTTCCACTGTCATGTTTCCATCCTCTTGTCATTGGCGCCTTGAGACTAACGCACGAAGTAAGTGACTGATGCGGACTTTGATAGTCATCACTTGGATTTGTGTCATTTCAATGTTGATTACTTATGGGTGTTCCTTCTTCACTCTAGCCACAAAAGATAACAAAGGCTTGTTGTTCCTTCTTGGCTTGAACATCTTACTCCTTGGGTGGGGAGTGTCAATAGTTGTGCTCATCATTGCATTTCTTTTCAAGCTTGTCAACAGGGTTCTCAACAAGATTGGAATCGTTCATTGCTTTTGCTAGACCATGCTCAAAGTCAAGAAAGGATTGGTTTGGATTTTTATGTTTTCCTAGATTAAGTGCCCTTTAAAAGTTCAAAACAAGATGACTTCAGCTCCTAAAAAAGATCTTGATGACGAGTCGCTTCCTTGATTTATATCATGCTAAATGCCATGTTACTCTTCCTTTTAAAGGCTATGTTATTATTAAAAAAAAGCTATGTACTATGATTAGTTGGCTATGTATTTTATGCATGTTTTGTTGTTTTAAGTTGGTGTAATTCAGACTTGCGAGTTCAATTGGATTGGAATATATGAAAACTTTTAATACTATGCATTCGTGACAAACATGAGATCTTTTTCTTCTACTATGTATGTAAGGAAAAAATAGATAATATGTTTTGTGAAATTGAGATGAGGAAACTTAATTATACACTTTCATTAGAAGTAGGGAATTTTATTTGATTTAGAAGGGAGAAAAGTAAAGAAAACATTTTGTGAAAATAGTAAGTTGTTGTAGGTTAATTGAATCAAAAGCCAATTACTTGAGAGGCCATAGTCATGGTTCCTTTCATCTGATTTTAAAAGTATATAACAAAAAGATATTTTAGATTATTCGGTTGTTAATTAATTAAATCCAAATTTTATATATGATTTCATAGGTGACATGTTGTAGATAATATCCTAGTCTGTAGGTAAATGATTTTTACACCACGGTGACCAAATGTAGTGTCTTTTTCTTATTTTCGCATCTTGCCTGATCAACTCTACACTTTTGTCACACAATGAGAGCTGCACTCTCATCCATACGCTCAAATTTTTTCCCTCTCCCAAGTAAAAAAATTTCTTTTTTCAATATGGGATTTTATATTTTTAGAATTAATTATTTATATGAATATCAGATTTTTATTTTTTATTATTTACCTTTTCTTCTTAATAACTGGTTGAGAAATTATTTTGATTGAAATTTCTATGCGCTTTTTTTAATCACCAAAATTATTGTCCTAGCTTTTTTTGACAATTGATTGAAATTTTTTTGACATCGATATCGATAAATTCATCTTGTCAGAAATTTGTAATTGAGCTTTTGGACCGAAAAACTTTAGCCGAAACTTTTGAGATCATTAAATAATTAAAATTGAAAACAAAATTCAATTTTGATCTCAACTACAAATTTTGACTAAGATAAATTTCTTTATTGATGACAACAAAAAAATTCAACGGATTGTCATGATAAAAAATTCAAAATAAAAAAAAATGTATATTTTTTTTACTAAAATTTTCAGTAAAGATTTTTCAATCCAAGCCCATTTATAAATTTCAGCCGAGTTGAAAATTAAAATTTTGTTGAAAAGAACGGCCGATTTTAAGAACAAAAACCGAGACATGGAAAAGAACATTTGAAAAAATATGGATCATAGAAAGAAAAGATCAGAACTAGTGAACAGAAAATCAAATTCTTTTTTATGTTATTGAAATCATTGTCATAAAGTTTTTCTTCGGATATTAACAGAGATTGATAATATTGAAAAAATTTTAAATTCTCAAATTTTTTTACTGAGAACCACTTAAAGAAGACTCATTTGTGTTAGGAATTTGACAGAGTTTAAGGAAAGCATAATTGAATCATTTCAGGAAAGCCTTCATCTTAGAATCCAATATCCTCTACCTTGGTTGATCGAGCTCAAACCGGTGACATACCGAAACGAAGAAGCAAGGAGATTGAAGTCGAGAACACAACAATCCAAATGAAGAGCTCCAAAGAGCAAGTGTTCTCATTTGTTTTCATAAATTGTCTTCGGTTTTGGTTACCACCTATAACAGTGATTGTAGTTGGTTTTGGTCTCCACCAGAAAAGGAGCTTGTTGTATTAGGTTTTGTCTCAATCTGTAAAGAGATAATAGTAGAATCCTCACTTGAGGCGTGGACCTAAGCAAAGTTGCTGAGCCACATAATAATCGACTTGTGCAATTTGTGATTAATTGTTTATTTGGTGCATTCATGAGTTGGTTTTATATTGGAAAATATAGTTGGGATATGTGAGTTTACTCTTGTTTCTACTAAATGCATTTGGCTCTGTTTACTTATTGTGAAAATTGATTAACCCAAGAATTTTGTATTTAGTCAAATTAATTATCATTGGTATAAGAGCACACCTAATTGGGATAATTTCTAATTCGGGACCATTAAGTTTTGAAATTTATATTTGCTTCTGCATTTATTTTAAAAGTCCTAATCACTCTCCTTTAGGACATTTCTTGGTTCGAACATTACTCTAGCCCGAACTTTCAGGATTTAATGCCTACTTACATACTTTTTATTTTATAATAGCATTGAGATATTGTTTAAATGTCAAAATTATCAATCATAAGTTTTTAATGCTTTTGCAGATATCTTAGCTTTTTAAATGTTTTTATATATGAAAGTATAGTTATTGAACATTTATAAACTAGTTCTTTGTTTAAAATGAATTATAAATGTTCACTCGAGGTATATGTAGGTATTAGAACTCTGACATGTTGGTATCAGACCTCCGATATGTGACAGTTGTAAAAAGTGTCAGTGGGTAGCCATTGCGAAAAGAGTCAAAGTAGTCGTTGGGTATCAAAAGTCTGATACATGCTCCGTTGGAAGTCTGATAGCTTTACACATCGGTAGTCCAACAGTGTATGGGACTTCCCATACTGATCCGTCTTAAACTAAAAGTTACAAATTGAGGTTTCTTCCAATGGATCTTGTTGCTCTTTCTAACCATATTTTTATTCCATAATTAAGAGTCTTCTTAGGAAACTTGAGAGACCATTGAACTCATGTAGTAGCATATTTATGTGGCTTGCTTTCCAACACAATAAATAAGACTCATTTGTATTAGGAATTTGAGAGAGTTCTAGGAAATCATAGTTGAATCATTTAAAGAATACTCTAACCCTCAAACCCCATCTCCTCTACCTTGGTTGATCGAGCTCAAAGCGGCGGCATCCCGAGATTCAACAAAGAATGCAAAAGCAAGGAGATTGAAGTCGAGAACACAACAATCCAAGTAAAGAGCTCCAAAGAGGCAAGTTTTCTCATTTGTTTTCATAAATTGTCTTAGGTTTTGGTCACCACCTTAAGAATGATTGTCTTAGGTTTTGGTCACCATCTGTAACGGTGATTGTAGTTGGTTTTGGTCTCCACCACAATGGAGATTGTTGTATTAGGTTTTGTCTCCACTTGTAAGGAGATAATAGTAGAATCCTCACTTGAGACGTGGATATAAGCAAAGTTACCGAGCCACATAATAATCGACTTATGCAATTTGTGATTAATTGTTTATTTGGTGCATTCATGAGTTGGTTTTATATTGGAAAATATAGTTGGGATGTGTGAG
>JAAGOE010000083.1:0-48589 GCA_013350335.1 Chimonanthus salicifolius | reverse complement strand
ATTTAGATTCATTTCTGTTAGATGTTGAAATTTTATGCTCTTTGGAAATTTCTTAAATTTTATTGTAAAATTTGGGACGGGTTTCTATTTTTAGAAATTATAATTTTTGAATATTATCGACATTTCAAAAGTTTCTTTTTAAAGTAGTTTGAAATTGTTGAATTTATATAGATTTGGGTGTCTTACTAAATTTAGAAACTTGTTGAATTGAGAAATTTTATATTTTTAGCATTTTCACATTTTAGATATTATTTCTTTTCTCGAATACTGCTATTTTGGAATGTCTATTACTATTTAAAATTAGCAATTGTATATTTAGAAACTATAATTTTAGAAGGTACCGATTTCAAAATTTCTTTCAAATAGTTGAAATTATTAGAAATTACATAGATTTGGAAGTCTTACTAACTTTAGAAACTTGTTAAATTGAGAAATTTATATTTTTTGGAAATTTCTCATTTTAGATATTTTTTTATTTCTCGAATTACTGCTACTTTAGGAAAATTTCTACAATTTAAAATTGGAAGTTTCTGTTTTTAGATACTGTAATTTTAGAATGTTACCACATTTCAAAAGTTTTTTTTTTTTTAAATAGTTGAAATTATAGAATTTATTTTGATTTGGAAGTCTTACTAAATTTATAAACTTCTTAAATTGAGAAATTTATATTTTTAGAAATTTTATCATTTTAGTATCATTTCTGTTTTTGAAATAAGGCTACTTTTGGAAATTTCTATTTTTATTTAAATTGGCAGTTTTTATTTTAGAAATATAAATTTTTGAAGTTATCGCATTTCAAAAGTTTCTTTTTAAAATAGTTGAGATTATTGATTTATACAGATTTGGGTGTCTTACTAATTTAGAAACTTGTTGAATTGAGAAATTTATATTTTTAGCAATTTTCCATTTTAGGGTATTATTTCTATTTCTCGAAATACTGCTATTTTGGAAATTTCTATTACTAAATTTAAAATTGCATTATTTTTAGAAACCATAGTTTTAGAAGGTTTACCGATATTTCAAAAGTTATTTTTAAAATAGTTGAAATTATAGAAATTTATATAGATTGGAAGTCTTACTAAATTTAGAAACTTATTGATTGAAGAAATTTATGTGTTTTAGAAATTTTATTAATTTAGATATTATTTCTTTTTTTCAAAATACTGCTACTTTTGTAAATTTCATTTTCGGCTACATTTAAAATTGGCAGTTTCTATTTTTAGAAACTATAAGTTTAGAAGGTTACCAACATTTCAAAAGTTTCGTTTTAAAATAGTTGAAATTATAGAATTTAATATAGATTTGGGTGTCCCTTACTAAATTTAGAAACTTGTTGATTAAGAAATTTATATTTTTTGAAATTTTCTCATTTTAGATATTATTTTTATTTCTCGAAATACTGCTATTTTTGGAAATTTTATTACTATTTAAAATTGGCAGTTTCTATTTTTAGAAACTATACTTTTGAAGGTTACCGACATTTCAAAAGTTTCTTTTCAAAATAGTTGAATTATAAAATTTATATAGATCTGAAGTCTTACTAACTTTAGAAACTTGTTAAATTGAGAAATTTATATTTTTTGAAAATTTGTCATTTTAGATATTCTTTTTTATTTCTCGAATTACTGCTACTTTTGGAAATTTCTATTAGAATTTAAAATTGGAAGTTTCTGTTTTTAATACTATAATTTTAGAAGGTTACCGACATTTCAAAAGTTTCTTTCAAAATAGTTGAAATTATAAATTTATATAGATCTGGAAGTCTTACTAACTTTAGAAACTTGTTAAATTGAGAAATTTATATTTTTTGGAAAATTTCTCATTTTAGATATTATTTTATTTCTCGAAATACTGCTATTTTTGGAAATTTTATTACTATTTAAAATTGGCAGTTTCTATTTTTAGAAACTATAATTTTAGAAGGTTACCGACATTTCAAAAGTTTCTTTCAAAATAGTTAAATTATAAAATTGCATAGATTTGGAAGTCTTACTAACTTTAGAAACTTGTTAAATTGAGAAATTTATATTTTTTGGAAAATTTCTCATTTTAGATATTATTTTATTTCTCGAATTACTGCTACTTTAGCAAATTTCTATTACAATTTAAAATTGGAAGTTTCTGTTTTAGATACTGTAATTTTAGAATGTTACCGACATTTCAAAAGTTTTTTGTTTTTAAATAGTTGAAATTATAGAATTTATTTGATTTGGAAGTCTTACTAAATTTATAAACTTGTTAAATTGAGAAATTTATATTTTTAGAAATTTTATAATTTTAGATATCATTTCTGTTTTTGAAATAATGCTACTTTTGGAAATTTCTATTTATTTAAAATTGGCAGTTTTTATTTTAGAAATTATAATTTTTGAATGTTATCGACATTTCAAAAGTTTCTTTTTAAAATAGTTGAGATTATTGAATTTATACAGATTTGGGTGTCTTACTAAATTTAGAAACTTGTTGAATTGAGAAATTTATATTTTTAGCAATTTTCTCATTTTAGGTATTATTTCTATTTCTCGAAATACTGCTATTTTTGGAAATTTCTATTACTAATTTAAAATTAGCAATTATATTTTTAGAAACCATAGTTTTAGAAGGTTACCGATATTTCAAAAGTTTATTTTTAAAATAGTTGAAATTATAGAATTTATATAGATTTGGAAGTCTTACTAAATTTAGAAACTTATTGCATTGAGAAATTTATGTGTTTAGAAATTTTATAATTTTAGATATTATTTCTTTTTTTCAAAATACTGCTACTTTTGTAAATTTCAATTTTCGGCTACAATTTAAAATTGGCAGTTTCTATTTTTAGAAACTATAAGTTTAGAAGGTTACCAACATTTCAAAAGTTTCTTTTTAAAATAGTTGAAATTATAGAATTTATATAGATTTGGGTGTCTTACTAAATTTAGAAACTTGTTGAATTAAGAAATTTATATTTTTAGAAATTTTCTCATTTTAGATATTATTTTTATTTCTCGAAATACTGCTATTTTTGGAAATTTTTATTACTATTTAAAATTGGCAGTTTCTATTTTTAGAAACTATAATTTTAGAAGGTTACCGACATTTCAAAAGTTTCTTTTCAAAATAGTTGAAATTATAAAATTTATATAGATCTGGAAGTCTTACTAACTTTAGAAACTTGTTAAATTGAGAAATTTATATTTTTTGGAAAATTTGTCATTTTAGATATTATTTTTATTTCTCGAATTACTGCTACTTTTGGAAATTTCTATTAGAATTTAAAATTGGAAGTTTCTGTTTTTAGATACTATAATTTTAGAAGGTTACCGACATTTCAAAAGTTTCTTTTCAAAATAGTTGATATTATAAAATTTATATAGATCTGGAAGTCTTACTAACTTTAGAAACTTGTTAAATTGAGAAATTTATATTTTTTCGAAAATTTCTCATTTTAGATATTATTTTTATTTCTCGAATTACTGCTACTTTTGGAAATTTCTATTAGAATTTAAAATTGGAAGTTTCTGTTTTTAGATACTGTAATTTAGAATGTTACCGACATTTCAAAAGTTTTTTTTTTTTAAATAGTTGAAATTATAGAATTTATTTAGATTTGGAAGTCTTACTAAATTTATAAACTTGTTAAATTAGGAAATTAATATTTTTAGAAATTTTATAATTTTAGATATCATTTCTGTTTTTTGAAATAATGCTACTTTTGGAAATTTCTATTTTATTTAAAATTGGGAGTTTCTATTTTTAGAAATTATAATTTTTGAATATTATCGACATTTCAAAAGTTTCTTTTTAAAGTAGTTGAAATTGTTGAATTTATATAGATTTGGGTGTCTTACTAAATTCAGAAACTTGTTGAATTGAGAAATTTATATTTTTAGCAATTTTCTCATTTTAGATATTATTTCTATTTCTCGAAATACTGCTATTTGTGGAAATTTCTATTACTATTTAAAATTAGCAATTGTATTTTTAGAAACTATAATTTTAGAAGGTTACCGATATTTCAAAAGTTTCTTTCAAAATAGTTAAAATTATAAAATTTACATAGATTTGGAAGTCTTACTAACTTTAGAAACTTGTTAAATTGAGAAATTTATATTTTTTGGAAAATTTCTCATTTTAGATATTATTTTTATTTCTCGAATTACTGCTACTTTAGGAAATTTCTATTACAATTTAAAATTGGAAGTTTCTGTTTTTAGATACTGTAATTTTAGAATGTTACCGACATTTCAAAAGTTTTTTGTTTTAAATAGTTGAAATTATAGAATTTATTTTGATTTGGAAGTCTTACTAAATTTATAAACTTGTTAAATTGAGAAATTTATATTTTAGAAATTTTATAATTTTAGATATCATTTCTGTTTTTGAAATAATGCTACTTTTGGAAATTTCTATTTTATTTAAAATTGGCAGTTTTTATTTTTAGAAATTATAATTTTTGAATGTTATCGACATTTCAAAAGTTTCTTTTTAAAATAGTTGAGATTATTGAATTTATACAGATTTGGGTGTCTTACTAAATTTAGAAACTTGTTGAATTGAGAAATTTATATTTTTAGCAATTTTCTCATTTTAGGTATTATTTCTATTTCTCGAAATACTGCTATTTTTGGAAATTTCTATTACTAATTTAAAATTAGCAATTATATTTTTAGAAACCATAGTTTTAGAAGGTTACCGATATTTCAAAAGTTTATTTTTAAAATAGTTGAAATTATAGAATTTATATAGATTTGGAAGTCTTACTAAATTTAGAAACTTATTGCATTGAGAAATTTATGTGTTTAGAAATTTTATAATTTTAGATATTATTTCTTTTTTTCAAAATACTGCTACTTTTGTAAATTTCAATTTTCGGCTACAATTTAAAATTGGCAGTTTCTATTTTTAGAAACTATAAGTTTAGAAGGTTACCAACATTTCAAAAGTTTCTTTTTAAAATAGTTGAAATTATAGAATTTATATAGATTTGGGTGTCTTACTAAATTTAGAAACTTGTTGAATTAAGAAATTTATATTTTTAGAAATTTTCTCATTTTAGATATTATTTTTATTTCTCGAAATACTGCTATTTTTGGAAATTTTTATTACTATTTAAAATTGGCAGTTTCTATTTTTAGAAACTATAATTTTAGAAGGTTACCGACATTTCAAAAGTTTCTTTTCAAAATAGTTGAAATTATAAAATTTATATAGATCTGGAAGTCTTACTAACTTTAGAAACTTGTTAAATTGAGAAATTTATATTTTTTGGAAAATTTGTCATTTTAGATATTATTTTTATTTCTCGAATTACTGCTACTTTTGGAAATTTCTATTAGAATTTAAAATTGGAAGTTTCTGTTTTTAGATACTATAATTTTAGAAGGTTACCGACATTTCAAAAGTTTCTTTTCAAAATAGTTGATATTATAAAATTTATATAGATCTGGAAGTCTTACTAACTTTAGAAACTTGTTAAATTGAGAAATTTATATTTTTTCGAAAATTTCTCATTTTAGATATTATTTTTATTTCTCGAATTACTGCTACTTTTGGAAATTTCTATTAGAATTTAAAATTGGAAGTTTCTGTTTTTAGATACTGTAATTTTAGAATGTTACCGACATTTCAAAAGTTTTTTTTTTTTAAATAGTTGAAATTATAGAATTTATTTAGATTTGGAAGTCTTACTAAATTTATAAACTTGTTAAATTAGGAAATTAATATTTTTAGAAATTTTATAATTTTAGATATCATTTCTGTTTTTTGAAATAATGCTACTTTTGGAAATTTCTATTTTATTTAAAATTGGGAGTTTCTATTTTTAGAAATTATAATTTTTGAATATTATCGACATTTCAAAAGTTTCTTTTTAAAGTAGTTGAAATTGTTGAATTTATATAGATTTGGGTGTCTTACTAAATTAGAAACTTGTTGAATTGAGAAATTTATATTTTTAGCAATTTTCTCATTTTAGATATTATTTCTATTTCTCGAAATACTGCTATTTGTGGAAATTTCTATTACTATTTAAAATTAGCAATTGTATTTTTAGAAACTATAATTTTAGAAGGTTACCGATATTTCAAAAGTTTCTTTCAAAATAGTTAAAATTATAAAATTTACATAGATTTGGAAGTCTTACTAACTTTAGAAACTTGTTAAATTGAGAAATTTATATTTTTGGAAAATTTCTCATTTTAGATATTATTTTTATTTCTCGAATTACTGCTACTTTAGCAAATTTCTATTACAATTTAAAATTGGAAGTTTCTGTTTTTAGATACTGTAATTTTAGAATGTTACCGACATTTCAAAAGTTTTTTGTTTTAAATAGTTGAAATTATAGAATTTATTTTGATTTGGAAGTCTTACTAAATTTATAAACTTGTTAAATTGAGAAATTTATATTTTTAGAAATTTTATAATTTTAGATATCATTTCTGTTTTTGAAATAATGCTACTTTTGGAAATTTCTATTTTATTTAAAATTGGCAGTTTTTATTTTTAGAAATTATAATTTTTGAATGTTATCGACATTTCAAAAGTTTCTTTTTAAAATAGTTGAGATTATTGAATTTATACAGATTTGGGTGTCTTACTAAATTTAGAAACTTGTTGAATTGAGAAATTTATATTTTTAGCAATTTTCTCATTTTAGGTATTATTTCTATTTCTCGAAATACTGCTATTTTTGGAAATTTCTATTACTAATTTAAAATTAGCAATTATATTTTTAGAAACCATAGTTTTAGAAGGTTACCGATATTTCAAAAGTTTATTTTTAAAATAGTTGAAATTATAGAATTTATATAGATTTGGAAGTCTTACTAAATTTAGAAACTTATTGCATTGAGAAATTTATGTGTTTAGAAATTTTATAATTTTAGATATTATTTCTTTTTTTCAAAATACTGCTACTTTTGTAAATTTCAATTTTCGGCTACAATTTAAAATTGGCAGTTTCTATTTTTAGAAACTATAAGTTTAGAAGGTTACCAACATTTCAAAAGTTTCTTTTTAAAATAGTTGAAATTATAGAATTTATATAGATTTGGGTGTCTTACTAAATTTAGAAACTTGTTGAATTAAGAAATTTATATTTTTAGAAATTTTCTCATTTTAGATATTATTTTTATTTCTCGAAATACTGCTATTTTTGGAAATTTTTATTACTATTTAAAATTGGCAGTTTCTATTTTTAGAAGAAGGTTACCAACATTTCAAAAGTTTCTTTTCAAAATAGTTGAAATTATAAAATTTATATAGATCTGGAAGTCTTACTAACTTTAGAAACTTGTTAAATTGAGAAATTTATATTTTTTGGAAAATTTGCTCATTTTAGATATTATTTTTATTTCTCGAATTACTGCTACTTTAGGAAATTTCTATTACAATTTAAAATTGGAAGTTTCTATTTTTAGATACTGTAATTTTAGAATGTTACCGACATTTCAAAAGTTTTTTTTTTTTAAATAGTTGAAATTATAGAATTTATTTAGATTTGGAAGTCTTACTAAATTTATAAACTTGTTAAATTAGGAAATTAATATTTTAGAAATTTTATAATTTTAGATATCATTTCTGTTTTTTGAAATAATGCTACTTTTGGAAATTTCTATTTCATTTAAAATTGGGAGTTTCTATTTTTAGAAATTATAATTTTTGAATATTATCGACATTTCAAAAGTTTCTTTTTAAAGTAGTTGAAATTGTTGAATTTATATAGATTTGGGTGTCTTACTAAATTTAGAAACTTGTTGAATTGAGAAATTTATATTTTTAGCAATTTTCTCATTTTAGATATTATTTCTATTTCTCGAAATACTGCTATTTTTGGAAATTTCTATTACTATTTAAAATTAGCAATTGTATTTTTAGAAACTATAATTTTAGAAGGTTACCGATATTTCAAAAGTTTCTTTCAAAATAGTTGAAATTATAAAATTTACATAGATTTGGAAGTCTTACTAACTTTAGAAACATGTTAAATTGAGAAATTTATATTTTTTGGAAAATTTTTCATTTTAGATATTATTTTTATTTCTCGAATTACTGCTACTTTAGGAAATTTCTATTACAATTTAAAATTGGAAGTTTCTGTTTTTAGATACTGTAATTTTAGAATGTTACCGACATTTCAAAAGTTTTTTTTTTTAAATAGTTGAAATTATAGAATTTATTTTGATTTGGAAGTCTTACTAAATTTATAAACTTGTTAAATTGAGAAATTTATATTTTTAGAAATTTTATAATTTTAGATATCATTTCTGTTTTTGAAATAATGCTACTTTTGGAAATTTCTATTTTATTTAAAATTGGCAGTTTTTATTTTTAGAAATTATAATTTTTGAATGTTATCGACATTTCAAAAGTTTCTTTTTAAAATAGTTGAAATTATTGAATTTATACAGATTTGGGTGTCTTACTAAATTTAGAAACTTGTTGAATTGAGAAATTTATATTTTTAGCAATTTTCTCATATTATGTATTATTTCTATTTCTCGAAATACTGCTATTTTTGGAAATTTCTATTACTAATTTAAAATTAGCAATTCTATTTTTAGAAACCATAATTTTAGAAGGTTACCGATATTTCAAAAGTTTATTTTTAAAATAGTTGAAATTATAGAATTTATATAGATTTGGAAGTCTTACTAAATTTAGAAACTTATTGCATTGAGAAATTTATGTGTTTAGAAATTTTATAATTTTAGATATTATTTCTTTTTTTCAAAATACTGCTACTTTTGTAAATTTCAATTTTCGGCTACAATTTAAAATTGGCAGTTTCTATTTTTAGAAACTATAAGTTTAGAAGGTTACCGACATTTCAAAAGTTTCTTTTTAAAATAGTTGAAATTATAGAATTTATATAGATTTGGGTGTCTTACTAAATTTAGAAACTTGTTGAATTAAGAAATTTATATTTTTAGAAATTTTCTCATTTTAGATATTATTTTTATTTCTCGAAATACTGCTATTTTTGGAAATTTTTATTACTATTTAAAATTGGCAGTTTCTATTTTTAGAAACTATAATTTTAGAAGGTTACCGACATTTCAAAAGTTTCTTTTCAAAATAGTTGAAATTATAAAATTTATATAGATCTGGAAGTCTTACTAACTTTAGAAACTTGTTAAATTGAGAAATTTATATTTTTTGGAAAATTTGTCATTTTAGATATTATTTTTATTTCTCGAATTACTGCTACTTTTGGAAATTTCTATTAGAATTTAAAATTGGAAGTTTCTGTTTTTAGATACTATAATTTTAGAAGGTTACCGACATTTCAAAAGTTTCTTTTCAAAATAGTTGATATTATAAAATTTATATAGATCTGGAAGTCTTACTAACTTTAGAAACTTGTTAAATTGAGAAATTTATATTTTTTCGAAAATTTCTCATTTTAGATATTATTTTTATTTCTCGAATTACTACTACTTTTGGAAATTTCTATTAGAATTTAAAATTGGAAGTTTCTGTTTTTAGATACTGTAATTTTAGAATGTTACCGACATTTCAAAAGTTTTTTTTTTTTAAATAGTTGAAATTATAGAATTTATTTAGATTTGGAAGTCTTACTAAATTTATAAACTTGTTAAATTAGGAAATTAATATTTTTAGAAATTTTATAATTTTAGATATCATTTCTGTTTTTTGAAATAATGCTACTTTTGGAAATTTCTATTTCATTTAAAATTGGGAGTTTCTATTTTTAGAAATTATAATTTTTGAATATTATCGACATTTCAAAAGTTTCTTTTTAAAGTAGTTGAAATTGTTGAATTTATATAGATTTGGGTGTCTTACTAAATTTAGAAACTTGTTGAATTGAGAAATTTATATTTTTAGCAATTTTCTCATTTTAGATATTATTTCTATTTCTCGAAATACTGCTATTTTTGGAAATTTCTATTACTATTTAAAATTAGCAATTGTATTTTTAGAAACTATAATTTTAGAAGGTTACCGATATTACAAAAGTTTCTTTCAAAATAGTTGAAATTATAAAATTTACATAGATTTGGAAGTCTTACTAACTTTAGAAACTTGTTAAATTGAGAAATTTATATTTTTTGGAAAATTTCTCATTTTAGATATTATTTTTATTTCTCGAATTACTGCTACTTTAGCAAATTTCTATTACAATTTAAAATTGGAAGTTTCTGTTTTTAGATACTGTAATTTTAGAATGTTACCGACATTTCAAAAGTTTTTTGTTTTAAATAGTTGAAATTATAGAATTTATTTTGATTTGGAAGTCTTCCTAAATTTATAAACTTGTTAAATTGAGAAATTTATATTTTAGAAATTTTATAATTTTAGATATCATTTCTGTTTTTGAAATAATGCTACTTTTGGAAATTTCTATTTTATTTAAAATTGGCAGTTTTTATTTTTAGAAATTATAATTTTTGAATGTTATCGACATTTCAAAAGTTTCTTTTTAAAATAGTTGAGATTATTGAATTTATACAGATTTGGGTGTCTTACTAAATTTAGAAACTTGTTGAATTGAGAAATTTATATTTTTAGCAATTTTCTCATTTTAGGTATTATTTCTATTTCTCGAAATACTGCTATTTTTGGAAATTTCTATTACTAATTTAAAATTAGCAATTATATTTTTAGAAACCATAGTTTTAGAAGGTTACCGATATTTCAAAAGTTTATTTTTAAAATAGTTGAAATTATAGAATTTATATAGATTTGGAAGTCTTACTAAATTTAGAAACTTATTGCATTGAGAAATTTATGTGTTTAGAAATTTTATAATTTTAGATATTATTTCTTTTTTTCAAAATACTGCTACTTTTGTAAATTTCAATTTTCGGCTACAATTTAAAATTGGCAGTTTCTATTTTTAGAAACTATAAGTTTAGAAGGTTACCAACATTTCAAAAGTTTCTTTTTAAAATAGTTGAAATTATAGAATTTATATAGATTTGGGTGTCTTACTAAATTTAGAAACTTGTTGAATTAAGAAATTTATATTTTTAGAAATTTTCTCATTTTAGATATTATTTTTATTTCTCGAAATACTGCTATTTTTGGAAATTTCTATTACTATTTAAAATTGGCAGTTTCTATTTTTAGAAACTATAATTTTAGAAGGTTACCGACATTTCAAAAGTTTCTTTTCAAAATAGTTGAAATTATAAAATTTATATAGATCTGGAAGTCTTACTAAGTTTAGAAACTTGTTAAATTGAGAAATTTATATTTTTTGGAAAATTTCTCATTTTAGATATTATTTTCATTTCTCGAATTACTGCTACTTTTGGAAATTTCTATTAGAATTTAAAATTGGAAGTTTCTGTTTTTAGATACTGTAATTTTAGAATGTTACCGACATTTCAAAAGTTTTTTTTTTTTAAATAGTTGAAATTATAGAATTTATTTAGATTTGGAAGTCTTACTAAATTTATAAACTTGTTAAATTAGGAAATTAATATTTTTAGAAATTTTATAATTTTAGATATCATTTCTGTTTTTTGAAATAATGCTACTTTTGGAAATTTCTATTTTATTTAAAATTGGGAGTTTCTATTTTTAGAAATTATAATTTTTGAATATTATCGACATTTCAAAAGTTTCTTTTTAAAGTAGTTGAAATTGTTGAATTTATATAGATTTGGGTGTCTTACTAAATTTAGAAACTTGTTGAATTGAGAAATTTATATTTTTAGCAATTTTCACATTTTAGATATTATTTCTATTTCTCGAAATACTGCTATTTTTGGAAATTTCTATTACTATTTAAAATTAGCAATTGTATATTTAGAAACTATAATTTTAGAAGGTTACCGATATTTCAAAAGTTTCTTTCAAAATAGTTGAAATTATAAAATTTACATAGATTTGGAAGTCTTACTAACTTTAGAAACTTGTTAAATTGAGAAATTTATATTTTTTGGAAAATTTCTCATTTTAGATATTATTTTTATTTCTCGAATTACTGCTACTTTAGGAAATTTCTATTACAATTTAAAATTGGAAGTTTCTGTTTTTAGATACTGTAATTTTAGAATGTTACCAACATTTCAAAAGTTTTTTTTTTTAAATAGTTGAAATTATAGAATTTATTTTGATTTGGAAGTCTTACTAAATTTATAAACTTGTTAAATTGAGAAATTTATATTTTTAGAAATTTTATAATTTTAGATATCATTTCTGTTTTTGAAATAATGCTACTTTTGGAAATTTCTATTTTATTTAAAATTGGCAGTTTTTATTTTAGAAATTATAATTTTTGAATGTTATCGACATTTCAAAAGTTTCTTTTTAAAATAGTTGAGATTATTGAATTTATACAGATTTGGGTGTCTTACTAAATTTAGAAACTTGTTGAATTGAGAAATTTATATTTTTAGCAATTTTCTCATTTTAGGTATTATTTCTATTTCTCGAAATACTGCTATTTTTGGAAATTTCTATTACTAATTTAAAATTAGCAATTATATTTTTAGAAACCATAGTTTTAGAAGGTTACCGATATTTCAAAAGTTTATTTTTAAAATAGTTGAAATTATAGAATTTATATAGATTTGGAAGTCTTACTAAATTTAGAAACTTATTGCATTGAGAAATTTATGTGTTTAGAAATTTTATAATTTTAGATATTATTTCTTTTTTCAAAATACTGCTACTTTTGTAAATTTCAATTTTCGGCTACAATTTAAAATTGGCAGTTTCTATTTTTAGAAACTATAAGTTTAGAAGGTTACCAACATTTCAAAAGTTTCTTTTTAAAATAGTTGAAATTATAGAATTTATATAGATTTGGGTGTCTTACTAAATTTAGAAACTTGTTGAATTAAGAAATTTATATTTTTAGAAATTTTCTCATTTTAGATATTATTTTTATTTCTCGAAATACTGCTATTTTTGGAAATTTTATTACTATTTAAAATTGGCAGTTTCTATTTTTAGAAACTATAATTTTAGAAGGTTACCGACATTTCAAAAGTTTCTTTTCAAAATAGTTGAAATTATAAAATTTATATAGATCTGGAAGTCTTACTAACTTTAGAAACTTGTTAAATTGAGAAATTTATATTTTTTGGAAAATTTGTCATTTTAGATATTATTTTTATTTCTCGAATTACTGCTACTTTTGGAAATTTCTATTAGAATTTAAAATTGGAAGTTTCTGTTTTTAGATACTATAATTTTAGAAGGTTACCGACATTTCAAAAGTTTCTTTTCAAAATAGTTGAAATTATAAAATTTATATAGATCTGGAAGTCTTACTAACTTTAGAAACTTGTTAAATTGAGAAATTTATATTTTTTGGAAAATTTCTCATTTTAGATATTATTTTTATTTCTCGAAATACTGCTATTTTTGGAAATTTTTATTACTATTTAAAATTGGCAGTTTCTATTTTTAGAAACTATAATTTTAGAAGGTTACCGACATTTCAAAAGTTTCTTTCAAAATAGTTAAAATTATAAAATTTGCATAGATTTGGAAGTCTTACTAACTTTAGAAACTTGTTAAATTGAGAAATTTATATTTTTTGGAAAATTTCTCATTTTAGATATTATTTTATTTCTCGAATTACTGCTACTTTAGCAAATTTCTATTACAATTTAAAATTGGAAGTTTCTGTTTTTAGATACTGTAATTTTAGAATGTTACCGACATTTCAAAAGTTTTTTGTTTTAAATAGTTGAAATTATAGAATTTATTTTGATTTGGAAGTCTTACTAAATTTATAAACTTGTTAAATTGAGAAATTTATATTTTTAGAAATTTTATAATTTTAGATATCATTTCTGTTTTTGAAATAATGCTACTTTTGGAAATTTCTATTTTATTTAAAATTGGCAGTTTTTATTTTTAGAAATTATAATTTTTGAATGTTATCGACATTTCAAAAGTTTCTTTTTAAAATAGTTGAGATTATTGAATTTATACAGATTTGGGTGTCTTACTAAATTTAGAAACTTGTTGAATTGAGAAATTTATATTTTTAGCAATTTTCTCATTTTAGGTATTATTTCTATTTCTCGAAATACTGCTATTTTTGGAAATTTCTATTACTAATTTAAAATTAGCAATTATATTTTTAGAAACCATAGTTTTAGAAGGTTACCGATATTTCAAAAGTTTATTTTTAAAATAGTTGAAATTATAGAATTTATATAGATTTGGAAGTCTTACTAAATTTAGAAACTTATTGCATTGAGAAATTTATGTGTTTAGAAATTTTATAATTTTAGATATTATTTCTTTTTTCAAAATACTGCTACTTTTGTAAATTTCAATTTTCGGCTACAATTTAAAATTGGCAGTTTCTATTTTTAGAAACTATAAGTTTAGAAGGTTACCAACATTTCAAAAGTTTCTTTTTAAAATAGTTGAAATTATAGAATTTATATAGATTTGGGTGTCTTACTAAATTTAGAAACTTGTTGAATTAAGAAATTTATATTTTTAGAAATTTTCTCATTTTAGATATTATTTTTATTTCTCGAAATACTGCTATTTTTGGAAATTTTTATTACTATTTAAAATTGGCAGTTTCTATTTTTAGAAACTATAATTTTAGAAGGTTACCGACATTTCAAAAGTTTCTTTTCAAAATAGTTGAAATTATAAAATTTATATAGATCTGGAAGTCTTACTAACTTTAGAAACTTGTTAAATTGAGAAATTTATATTTTTTGGAAAATTTGTCATTTTAGATATTATTTTTATTTCTCGAATTACTGCTACTTTTGGAAATTTCTATTAGAATTTAAAATTGGAAGTTTCTGTTTTTAGATACTATAATTTTAGAAGGTTACCGACATTTCAAAAGTTTCTTTTCAAAATAGTTGATATTATAAAATTTATATAGATCTGGAAGTCTTACTAACTTTAGAAACTTGTTAAATTGAGAAATTTATATTTTTTCGAAAATTTCTCATTTTAGATATTATTTTATTTCTCGAATTACTGCTACTTTTGGAAATTTCTATTAGAATTTAAAATTGGAAGTTTCTGTTTTTAGATACTGTAATTTTAGAATGTTACCGACATTTCAAAAGTTTTTTTTTTTTTAAATAGTTGAAATTATAGAATTTATTTAGATTTGGAAGTCTTACTAAATTTATAAACTTGTTAAATTAGGAAATTAATATTTTTAGAAATTTTATAATTTTAGATATCATTTCTGTTTTTTGAAATAATGCTACTTTTGGAAATTTCTATTTTATTTAAAATTGGGAGTTTCTATTTTAGAAATTATAATTTTTGAATATTATCGACATTTCAAAAGTTTCTTTTTAAAGTAGTTGAAATTGTTGAATTTATATAGATTTGGGTGTCTTACTAAATTCAGAAACTTGTTGAATTGAGAAATTTATATTTTTAGCAATTTTCTCATTTTAGATATTATTTCTATTTCTCGAAATACTGCTATTTGTGGAAATTTCTATTACTATTTAAAATTAGCAATTGTATTTTTAGAAACTATAATTTTAGAAGGTTACCGATATTTCAAAAGTTTCTTTCAAAATAGTTAAAATTATAAAATTTACATAGATTTGGAAGTCTTACTAACTTTAGAAACTTGTTAAATTGAGAAATTTATATTTTTTGGAAAATTTCTCATTTTAGATATTATTTTTATTTCTCGAATTACTGCTACTTTAGCAAATTTCTATTACAATTTAAAATTGGAAGTTTCTGTTTTTAGATACTGTAATTTTAGAATGTTACCGACATTTCAAAAGTTTTTTGTTTTAAATAGTTGAAATTATAGAATTTATTTGATTTGGAAGTCTTACTAAATTTATAAACTTGTTAAATTGAGAAATTTATATTTTTAGAAATTTTATAATTTTAGATATCATTTCTGTTTTTGAAATAATGCTACTTTTGGAAATTTCTATTTTATTTAAAATTGGCAGTTTTTATTTTTAGAAATTATAATTTTTGAATGTTATCGACATTTCAAAAGTTTCTTTTTAAAATAGTTGAGATTATTGAATTTATACAGATTTGGGTGTCTTACTAAATTTAGAAACTTGTTGAATTGAGAAATTTATATTTTTAGCAATTTTCTCATTTTAGGTATTATTTCTATTTCTCGAAATACTGCTATTTTTGGAAATTTCTATTACTAATTTAAAATTAGCAATTATATTTTTAGAAACCATAGTTTTAGAAGGTTACCGATATTTCAAAAGTTTATTTTTAAAATAGTTGAAATTATAGAATTTATATAGATTTGGAAGTCTTACTAAATTTAGAAACTTATTGCATTGAGAAATTTATGTGTTTAGAAATTTTATAATTTTAGATATTATTTCTTTTTTTCAAAATACTGCTACTTTTGTAAATTTCAATTTTCGGCTACAATTTAAAATTGGCAGTTTCTATTTTTAGAAACTATAAGTTTAGAAGGTTACCAACATTTCAAAAGTTTCTTTTTAAAATAGTTGAAATTATAGAATTTATATAGATTTGGGTGTCTTACTAAATTTAGAAACTTGTTGAATTAAGAAATTTATATTTTTAGAAATTTTCTCATTTTAGATATTATTTTTATTTCTCGAAATACTGCTATTTTTGGAAATTTTTATTACTATTTAAAATTGGCAGTTTCTATTTTTAGAAACTATAATTTTAGAAGGTTACCGACATTTCAAAAGTTTCTTTTCAAAATAGTTGAAATTATAAAATTTATATAGATCTGGAAGTCTTACTAACTTTAGAAACTTGTTAAATTGAGAAATTTATATTTTTGGAAAATTTGTCATTTAGATATTATTTTTATTTCTCGAATTACTGCTACTTTTGGAAATTTCTATTAGAATTTAAAATTGGAAGTTTCTGTTTTTAGATACTATAATTTTAGAAGGTTACCGACATTTCAAAAGTTTCTTTTCAAAATAGTTGATATTATAAAATTTATATAGATCTGGAAGTCTTACTAACTTTAGAAACTTGTTAAATTGAGAAATTTATATTTTTTCGAAAATTTCTCATTTTAGATATTATTTTTATTTCTCGAATTACTGCTACTTTTGGAAATTTCTATTAGAATTTAAAATTGGAAGTTTCTGTTTTTAGATACTGTAATTTTAGAATGTTACCGACATTTCAAAAGTTTTTTTTTTTTTAAATAGTTGAAATTATAGAATTTATTTAGATTTGGAAGTCTTACTAAATTTATAAACTTGTTAAATTAGGAAATTAATATTTTTAGAAATTTTATAATTTTAGATATCATTTCTGTTTTTTGAAATAATGCTACTTTTGGAAATTTCTATTTTATTTAAAATTGGGAGTTTCTATTTTTAGAAATTATAATTTTTGAATATTATCGACATTTCAAAAGTTTCTTTTTAAAGTAGTTGAAATTGTTGAATTTATATAGATTTGGGTGTCTTACTAAATTAGAAACTTGTTGAATTGAGAAATTTATATTTTTAGCAATTTTCTCATTTTAGATATTATTTCTATTTCTCGAAATACTGCTATTTGTGGAAATTTCTATTACTATTTAAAATTAGCAATTGTATTTTTAGAAACTATAATTTTAGAAGGTTACCGATATTTCAAAAGTTTCTTTCAAAATAGTTAAAATTATAAAATTTACATAGATTTGGAAGTCTTACTAACTTTAGAAACTTGTTAAATTGAGAAATTTATATTTTTGGAAAATTTCTCATTTTAGATATTATTTTTATTTCTCGAATTACTGCTACTTTAGGCAAATTTCTATTACAATTTAAAATTGGAAGTTTCTGTTTTTAGATACTGTAATTTTAGAATGTTACCGACATTTCAAAAGTTTTTTGTTTTAAATAGTTGAAATTATAGAATTTATTTTGATTTGGAAGTCTTACTAAATTTATAAACTTGTTAAATTGAGAAATTTATATTTTTAGAAATTTTATAATTTTAGATATCATTTCTGTTTTTGAAATAATGCTACTTTTGGAAATTTCTATTTTATTTAAAATTGGCAGTTTTTATTTTTAGAAATTATAATTTTTGAATGTTATCGACATTTCAAAAGTTTCTTTTTAAAATAGTTGAGATTATTGAATTTATACAGATTTGGGTGTCTTACTAAATTTAGAAACTTGTTGAATTGAGAAATTTATATTTTTAGCAATTTTCTCATTTTAGGTATTATTTCTATTTCTCGAAATACTGCTATTTTGGAAATTTCTATTACTAATTTAAAATTAGCAATTATATTTTTAGAAACCATAGTTTTAGAAGGTTACCGATATTTCAAAAGTTTATTTTTAAAATAGTTGAAATTATAGAATTTATATAGATTTGGAAGTCTTACTAAATTTAGAAACTTATTGCATTGAGAAATTTATGTGTTTAGAAATTTTATAATTTTAGATATTATTTCTTTTTTTCAAAATACTGCTACTTTTGTAAATTTCAATTTTCGGCTACAATTTAAAATTGGCAGTTTCTATTTTTAGAAACTATAAGTTTAGAAGGTTACCAACATTTCAAAAGTTTCTTTTTAAAATAGTTGAAATTATAGAATTTATATAGATTTGGGTGTCTTACTAAATTTAGAAACTTGTTGAATTAAGAAATTTATATTTTTAGAAATTTTCTCATTTTAGATATTATTTTTATTTCTCGAAATACTGCTATTTTTTGGAAATTTTTATTACTATTTAAAATTGGCAGTTTCTATTTTTAGAAGAAGGTTACCAACATTTCAAAAGTTTCTTTTCAAAATAGTTGAAATTATAAAATTTATATAGATCTGGAAGTCTTACTAACTTTAGAAACTTGTTAAATTGAGAAATTTATATTTTTTGGAAAATTTCTCATTTTAGATATTATTTTTATTTCTCGAATTACTGCTACTTTAGGAAATTTCTATTACAATTTAAAATTGGAAGTTTCTATTTTTAGATACTGTAATTTTAGAATGTTACCGACATTTCAAAAGTTTTTTTTTTTTAAATAGTTGAAATTATAGAATTTATTTAGATTTGGAAGTCTTACTAAATTTATAAACTTGTTAAATTAGGAAATTAATATTTTAGAAATTTTATAATTTTAGATATCATTTCTGTTTTTTGAAATAATGCTACTTTTGGAAATTTCTATTTCATTTAAAATTGGGAGTTTCTATTTTTAGAAATTATAATTTTTGAATATTATCGACATTTCAAAAGTTTCTTTTTAAAGTAGTTGAAATTGTTGAATTTATATAGATTTGGGTGTCTTACTAAATTTAGAAACTTGTTGAATTGAGAAATTTATATTTTTAGCAATTTTCTCATTTTAGATATTATTTCTATTTCTCGAAATACTGCTATTTTTGGAAATTTCTATTACTATTTAAAATTAGCAATTGTATTTTTAGAAACTATAATTTTAGAAGGTTACCGATATTTCAAAAGTTTCTTTCAAAATAGTTGAAATTATAAAATTTACATAGATTTGGAAGTCTTACTAACTTTAGAAACATGTTAAATTGAGAAATTTATATTTTTTGGAAAATTTTTCATTTTAGATATTATTTTTATTTCTCGAATTACTGCTACTTTAGGAAATTTCTATTACAATTTAAAATTGGAAGTTTCTGTTTTTAGATACTGTAATTTTAGAATGTTACCGACATTTCAAAAGTTTTTTTTTTTTAAATAGTTGAAATTATAGAATTTATTTGATTTGGAAGTCTTACTAAATTTATAAACTTGTTAAATTGAGAAATTTATATTTTTAGAAATTTTATAATTTAGATATCATTTCTGTTTTTGAAATAATGCTACTTTTGGAAATTTCTATTTTATTTAAAATTGGCAGTTTTTATTTTTAGAAATTATAATTTTTGAATGTTATCGACATTTCAAAAGTTTCTTTTTAAAATAGTTGAAATTATTGAATTTATACAGATTTGGGTGTCTTACTAAATTAGAAACTTGTTGAATTGAGAAATTTATATTTTTAGCAATTTTCTCATATTATGTATTATTTCTATTTCTCGAAATACTGCTATTTTTGGAAATTTCTATTACTAATTTAAAATTAGCAATTCTATTTTTAGAAACCATAATTTTAGAAGGTTACCGATATTTCAAAAGTTTATTTTTAAAATAGTTGAAATTATAGAATTTATATAGATTTGGAAGTCTTACTAAATTTAGAAACTTATTGCATTGAGAAATTTATGTGTTTAGAAATTTTATAATTTTAGATATTATTTCTTTTTTTCAAAATACTGCTACTTTTGTAAATTTCAATTTTCGGCTACAATTTAAAATTGGCAGTTTCTATTTTTAGAAACTATAAGTTTAGAAGGTTACCGACATTTCAAAAGTTTCTTTTTAAAATAGTTGAAATTATAGAATTTATATAGATTTGGGTGTCTTACTAAATTTAGAAACTTGTTGAATTAAGAAATTTATATTTTTAGAAATTTTCTCATTTTAGATATTATTTTTATTTCTCGAAATACTGCTATTTTTGGAAATTTTTATTACTATTTAAAATTGGCAGTTTCTATTTTTAGAAACTATAATTTTAGAAGGTTACCGACATTTCAAAAGTTTCTTTTCAAAATAGTTGAAATTATAAAATTTATATAGATCTGGAAGTCTTACTAACTTTAGAAACTTGTTAAATTGAGAAATTTATATTTTTGGAAAATTTGTCATTTTAGATATTATTTTTATTTCTCGAATTACTGCTACTTTTGGAAATTTCTATTAGAATTTAAAATTGGAAGTTTCTGTTTTTAGATACTATAATTTTAGAAGGTTACCGACATTTCAAAAGTTTCTTTTCAAAATAGTTGATATTATAAAATTTATATAGATCTGGAAGTCTTACTAACTTTAGAAACTTGTTAAATTGAGAAATTTATATTTTTTTCGAAAATTTCTCATTTTAGATATTATTTTTATTTCTCGAATTACTACTACTTTTGGAAATTTCTATTAGAATTTAAAATTGGAAGTTTCTGTTTTAGATACTGTAATTTTAGAATGTTACCGACATTTCAAAAGTTTTTTTTTTTTTAAATAGTTGAAATTATAGAATTTATTTAGATTTGGAAGTCTTACTAAATTTATAAACTTGTTAAATTAGGAAATCAATATTTTTAGAAATTTTATAATTTTAGATATCATTTCTGTTTTTTGAAATAATGCTACTTTTGGAAATTTCTATTTCATTTAAAATTGGGAGTTTCTATTTTTAGAAATTATAATTTTTGAATATTATCGACATTTCAAAAGTTTCTTTTTAAAGTAGTTGAAATTGTTGAATTTATATAGATTTGGGTGTCTTACTAAATTAGAAACTTGTTGAATTGAGAAATTTATATTTTTAGCAATTTTCTCATTTTAGATATTATTTCTATTTCTCGAAATACTGCTATTTTTGGAAATTTCTATTACTATTTAAAATTAGCAATTGTATTTTTAGAAACTATAATTTTAGAAGGTTACCGATATTACAAAAGTTTCTTTCAAAATAGTTGAAATTATAAAATTTACATAGATTTGGAAGTCTTACTAACTTTAGAAACTTGTTAAATTGAGAAATTTATATTTTTTGGAAAATTTCTCATTTTAGATATTATTTTTATTTCTCGAATTACTGCTACTTTAGCAAATTTCTATTACAATTTAAAATTGGAAGTTTCTGTTTTTAGATACTGTAATTTTAGAATGTTACCGACATTTCAAAAGTTTTTTGTTTTAAATAGTTGAAATTATAGAATTTATTTTGATTTGGAAGTCTTCCTAAATTTATAAACTTGTTAAATTGAGAAATTTATATTCTTAGAAATTTTATAATTTTAGATATCATTTCTGTTTTTGAAATAATGCTACTTTTGGAAATTTCTATTTTATTTAAAATTGGCAGTTTTTATTTTTAGAAATTATAATTTTTGAATGTTATCGACATTTCAAAAGTTTCTTTTTAAAATAGTTGAGATTATTGAATTTATACAGATTTGGGTGTCTTACTAAATTTAGAAACTTGTTGAATTGAGAAATTTATATTTTTAGCAATTTTCTCATTTTAGGTATTATTTCTATTTCTCGAAATACTGCTATTTTTGGAAATTTCTATTACTAATTTAAAATTAGCAATTATATTTTTAGAAACCATAGTTTTAGAAGGTTACCGATATTTCAAAAGTTTATTTTTAAAATAGTTGAAATTATAGAATTTATATAGATTTGGAAGTCTTACTAAATTTAGAAACTTATTGCATTGAGAAATTTATGTGTTTAGAAATTTTATAATTTTAGATATTATTTCTTTTTTTCAAAATACTGCTACTTTTGTAAATTTCAATTTTCGGCTACAATTTAAAATTGGCAGTTTCTATTTTTAGAAACTATAAGTTTAGAAGGTTACCAACATTTCAAAAGTTTCTTTTTAAAATAGTTGAAATTATAGAATTTATATAGATTTGGGTGTCTTACTAAATTTAGAAACTTGTTGAATTAAGAAATTTATATTTTTAGAAATTTTCTCATTTTAGATATTATTTTTATTTCTCGAAATACTGCTATTTTTGGAAATTTCTATTACTATTTAAAATTGGCAGTTTCTATTTTTAGAAACTATAATTTTAGAAGGTTACCGACATTTCAAAAGTTTCTTTTCAAAATAGTTGAAATTATAAAATTTATATAGATCTGGAAGTCTTACTAAGTTTAGAAACTTGTTAAATTGAGAAATTTATATTTTTTGGAAAATTTCTCATTTTAGATATTATTTTTATTTCTCGAATTACTGCTACTTTTGGAAATTTCTATTAGAATTTAAAATTGGAAGTTTCTGTTTTTAGATACTGTAATTTTAGAATGTTACCGACATTTCAAAAGTTTTTTTTTTTTAAATAGTTGAAATTATAGAATTTATTTAGATTTGGAAGTCTTACTAAATTTATAAACTTGTTAAATTAGGAAATTAATATTTTTAGAAATTTTATAATTTTAGATATCATTTCTGTTTTTTGAAATAATGCTACTTTTGGAAATTTCTATTTTATTTAAAATTGGGAGTTTCTATTTTTAGAAATTATAATTTTTGAATATTATCGACATTTCAAAAGTTTCTTTTTAAAGTAGTTGAAATTGTTGAATTTATATAGATTTGGGTGTCTTACTAAATTTAGAAACTTGTTGAATTGAGAAATTTATATTTTTAGCAATTTTCACATTTTAGATATTATTTCTATTTCTCGAAATACTGCTATTTTTGGAAATTTCTATTACTATTTAAAATTAGCAATTGTATATTTAGAAACTATAATTTTAGAAGGTTACCGATATTTCAAAAGTTTCTTTCAAAATAGTTGAAATTATAAAATTTACATAGATTTGGAAGTCTTACTAACTTTAGAAACTTGTTAAATTGAGAAATTTATATTTTTTGGAAAATTTCTCATTTTAGATATTATTTTTATTTCTCGAATTACTGCTACTTTAGGAAATTTCTATTACAATTTAAAATTGGAAGTTTCTGTTTTTAGATACTGTAATTTTAGAATGTTACCAACATTTCAAAAGTTTTTTTTTTTTAAATAGTTGAAATTATAGAATTTATTTTGATTTGGAAGTCTTACTAAATTTATAAACTTGTTAAATTGAGAAATTTATATTTTTAGAAATTTTATAATTTTAGATATCATTTCTGTTTTTGAAATAATGCTACTTTTGGAAATTTCTATTTTATTTAAAATTGGCAGTTTTTATTTTTAGAAATTATAATTTTTGAATGTTATCGACATTTCAAAAGTTTCTTTTTAAAATAGTTGAGATTATTGAATTTATACAGATTTGGGTGTCTTACTAAATTTAGAAACTTGTTGAATTGAGAAATTTATATTTTTAGCAATTTTCTCATTTTAGGTATTATTTCTATTTCTCGAAATACTGCTATTTTTGGAAATTTCTATTACTAATTTAAAATTAGCAATTATATTTTTAGAAACCATAGTTTTAGAAGGTTACCGATATTTCAAAAGTTTATTTTTAAAATAGTTGAAATTATAGAATTTATATAGATTTGGAAGTCTTACTAAATTTAGAAACTTATTGCATTGAGAAATTTATGTGTTTAGAAATTTTATAATTTTAGATATTATTTCTTTTTTTCAAAATACTGCTACTTTTGTAAATTTCAATTTTCGGCTACAATTTAAAATTGGCAGTTTCTATTTTTAGAAACTATAAGTTTAGAAGGTTACCAACATTTCAAAAGTTTCTTTTTAAAATAGTTGAAATTATAGAATTTATATAGATTTGGGTGTCTTACTAAATTTAGAAACTTGTTGAATTAAGAAATTTATATTTTTAGAAATTTTCTCATTTTAGATATTATTTTATTTCTCGAAATACTGCTATTTTTGGAAATTTTTATTACTATTTAAAATTGGCAGTTTCTATTTTTAGAAACTATAATTTTAGAAGGTTACCGACATTTCAAAAGTTTCTTTTCAAAATAGTTGAAATTATAAAATTTATATAGATCTGGAAGTCTTACTAACTTTAGAAACTTGTTAAATTGAGAAATTTATATTTTTTGGAAAATTTGTCATTTTAGATATTATTTTATTTCTCGAATTACTGCTACTTTTGGAAATTTCTATTAGAATTTAAAATTGGAAGTTTCTGTTTTTAGATACTATAATTTTAGAAGGTTACCGACATTTCAAAAGTTTCTTTTCAAAATAGTTGAAATTATAAAATTTATATAGATCTGGAAGTCTTACTAACTTTAGAAACTTGTTAAATTGAGAAATTTATATTTTTTGGAAAATTTCTCATTTTAGATATTATTTTTATTTCTCGAAATACTGCTATTTTTGGAAATTTTTATTACTATTTAAAATTGGCAGTTTCTATTTTTAGAAACTATAATTTTAGAAGGTTACCGACATTTCAAAAGTTTCTTTCAAAATAGTTAAAATTATAAAATTTGCATAGATTTGGAAGTCTTACTAACTTTAGAAACTTGTTAAATTGAGAAATTTATATTTTTTGGAAAATTTCTCATTTTAGATATTATTTTTATTTCTCGAATTACTGCTACTTTAGCAAATTTCTATTACAATTTAAAATTGGAAGTTTCTGTTTTTAGATACTGTAATTTTAGAATGTTACCGACATTTCAAAAGTTTTTTGTTTTAAATAGTTGAAATTATAGAATTTATTTTGATTTGGAAGTCTTACTAAATTTATAAACTTGTTAAATTGAGAAATTTATATTTTTAGAAATTTTATAATTTTAGATATCATTTCTGTTTTTGAAATAATGCTACTTTTGGAAATTTCTATTTTATTTAAAATTGGCAGTTTTTATTTTTAGAAATTATAATTTTTGAATGTTATCGACATTTCAAAAGTTTCTTTTTAAAATAGTTGAGATTATTGAATTTATACAGATTTGGGTGTCTTACTAAATTTAGAAACTTGTTGAATTGAGAAATTTATATTTTTAGCAATTTTCTCATTTTAGGTATTATTTCTATTTCTCGAAATACTGCTATTTTTGGAAATTTCTATTACTAATTTAAAATTAGCAATTATATTTTTAGAAACCATAGTTTTAGAAGGTTACCGATATTTCAAAAGTTTATTTTTAAAATAGTTGAAATTATAGAATTTATATAGATTTGGAAGTCTTACTAAATTTAGAAACTTATTGCATTGAGAAATTTATGTGTTTAGAAATTTTATAATTTTAGATATTATTTCTTTTTTTCAAAATACTGCTACTTTTGTAAATTTCAATTTTCGGCTACAATTTAAAATTGGCAGTTTCTATTTTTAGAAACTATAAGTTTAGAAGGTTACCAACATTTCAAAAGTTTCTTTTTAAAATAGTTGAAATTATAGAATTTATATAGATTTGGGTGTCTTACTAAATTTAGAAACTTGTTGAATTAAGAAATTTATATTTTTAGAAATTTTCTCATTTTAGATATTATTTTTATTTCTCGAAATACTGCTATTTTTGGAAATTTTTATTACTATTTAAAATTGGCAGTTTCTATTTTTAGAAACTATAATTTTAGAAGGTTACCGACATTTCAAAAGTTTCTTTTCAAAATAGTTGAAATTATAAAATTTATATAGATCTGGAAGTCTTACTAACTTTAGAAACTTGTTAAATTGAGAAATTTATATTTTTTGGAAAATTTGTCATTTTAGATATTATTTTTATTTCTCGAATTACTGCTACTTTTGGAAATTTCTATTAGAATTTAAAATTGGAAGTTTCTGTTTTTAGATACTATAATTTTAGAAGGTTACCGACATTTCAAAAGTTTCTTTTCAAAATAGTTGAAATTATAAAATTTATATAGATCTGGAAGTCTTACTAACTTTAGAAACTTGTTAAATTGAGAAATTTATATTTTTTGGAAAATTTCTCATTTTAGATATTATTTTTATTTCTCGAAATACTGCTATTTTTGGAAATTTTTATTACTATTTAAAATTGGCAGTTTCTATTTTTAGAAACTATAATTTTAGAAGGTTACCGACATTTCAAAAGTTTCTTTCAAAATAGTTAAAATTATAAAATTTGCATAGATTTGGAAGTCTTACTAACTTTAGAAACTTGTTAAATTGAGAAATTTATATTTTTTGGAAAATTTCTCATTTTAGATATTATTTTTATTTCTCGAATTACTGCTACTTTAGCAAATTTCTATTACAATTTAAAATTGGAAGTTTCTGTTTTTAGATACTGTAATTTTAGAATGTTACCGACATTTCAAAAGTTTTTTGTTTTAAATAGTTGAAATTATAGAATTTATTTTGATTTGGAAGTCTTACTAAATTTATAAACTTGTTAAATTGAGAAATTTATATTTTTAGAAATTTTATAATTTTAGATATCATTTCTGTTTTTGAAATAATGCTACTTTTGGAAATTTCTATTTTATTTAAAATTGGCAGTTTTTATTTTTAGAAATTATAATTTTTGAATGTTATCGACATTTCAAAAGTTTCTTTTTAAAATAGTTGAGATTATTGAATTTATACAGATTTGGGTGTCTTACTAAATTTAGAAACTTGTTGAATTGAGAAATTTATATTTTTAGCAATTTTCTCATTTTAGGTATTATTTCTATTTCTCGAAATACTGCTATTTTTGGAAATTTCTATTACTAATTTAAAATTAGCAATTATATTTTTAGAAACCATAGTTTTAGAAGGTTACCGATATTTCAAAAGTTTATTTTTAAAATAGTTGAAATTATAGAATTTATATAGATTTGGAAGTCTTACTAAATTTAGAAACTTATTGCATTGAGAAATTTATGTGTTTAGAAATTTTATAATTTTAGATATTATTTCTTTTTTTCAAAATACTGCTACTTTTGTAAATTTCAATTTTCGGCTACAATTTAAAATTGGCAGTTTCTATTTTAGAAACTATAAGTTTAGAAGGTTACCAACATTTCAAAAGTTTCTTTTTAAAATAGTTGAAATTATAGAATTTATATAGATTTGGGTGTCTTACTAAATTTAGAAACTTGTTGAATTAAGAAATTTATATTTTTAGAAATTTTCTCATTTTAGATATTATTTTTATTTCTCGAAATACTGCTATTTTTGGAAATTTTTATTACTATTTAAAATTGGCAGTTTCTATTTTTAGAAACTATAATTTTAGAAGGTTACCGACATTTCAAAAGTTTCTTTTCAAAATAGTTGAAATTATAAAATTTATATAGATCTGGAAGTCTTACTAACTTTAGAAACTTGTTAAATTGAGAAATTTATATTTTTTGGAAAATTTGTCATTTTAGATATTATTTTTATTTCTCGAATTACTGCTACTTTTGGAAATTTCTATTAGAATTTAAAATTGGAAGTTTCTGTTTTTAGATACTATAATTTTAGAAGGTTACCGACATTTCAAAAGTTTCTTTTCAAAATAGTTGATATTATAAAATTTATATAGATCTGGAAGTCTTACTAACTTTAGAAACTTGTTAAATTGAGAAATTTATATTTTTTCGAAAATTTCTCATTTTAGATATTATTTTTATTTCTCGAATTACTGCTACTTTTGGAAATTTCTATTAGAATTTAAAATTGGAAGTTTCTGTTTTAGATACTGTAATTTTAGAATGTTACCGACATTTCAAAAGTTTTTTTTTTTTTAAATAGTTGAAATTATAGAATTTATTTAGATTTGGAAGTCTTACTAAATTTATAAACTTGTTAAATTAGGAAATTAATATTTTTAGAAATTTTATAATTTTAGATATCATTTCTGTTTTTTGAAATAATGCTACTTTTGGAAATTTCTATTTTATTTAAAATTGGGAGTTTCTATTTTTAGAAATTATAATTTTTGAATATTATCGACATTTCAAAAGTTTCTTTTTAAAGTAGTTGAAATTGTTGAATTTATATAGATTTGGGTGTCTTACTAAATTCAGAAACTTGTTGAATTGAGAAATTTATATTTTTAGCAATTTTCTCATTTTAGATATTATTTCTATTTCTCGAAATACTGCTATTTGTGGAAATTTCTATTACTATTTAAAATTAGCAATTGTATTTTTAGAAACTATAATTTTAGAAGGTTACCGATATTTCAAAAGTTTCTTTCAAAATAGTTAAAATTATAAAATTTACATAGATTTGGAAGTCTTACTAACTTTAGAAACTTGTTAAATTGAGAAATTTATATTTTTTGGAAAATTTCTCATTTTAGATATTATTTTTATTTCTCGAATTACTGCTACTTTAGGAAATTTCTATTACAATTTAAAATTGGAAGTTTCTGTTTTTAGATACTGTAATTTTAGAATGTTACCGACATTTCCAAAGTTTTTTGTTTTAAATAGTTGAAATTATAGAATTTATTTTGATTTGGAAGTCTTACTAAATTTATAAACTTGTTAAATTGAGAAATTTATATTTTTAGAAATTTTATAATTTTAGATATCATTTCTGTTTTTGAAATAATGCTACTTTTGGAAATTTCTATTTTATTTAAAATTGGCAGTTTTTATTTTTAGAAATTATAATTTTTGAATGTTATCGACATTTCAAAAGTTTCTTTTTAAAATAGTTGAGATTATTGAATTTATACAGATTTGGGTGTCTTACTAAATTTAGAAACTTGTTGAATTGAGAAATTTATATTTTTAGCAATTTTCTCATTTTAGGTATTATTTCTATTTCTCGAAATACTGCTATTTTTGGAAATTTCTATTACTAATTTAAAATTAGCAATTATATTTTTAGAAACCATAGTTTTAGAAGGTTACCGATATTTCAAAAGTTTATTTTTAAAATAGTTGAAATTATAGAATTTATATAGATTTGGAAGTCTTACTAAATTTAGAAACTTATTGCATTGAGAAATTTATGTGTTTAGAAATTTTATAATTTTAGATATTATTTCTTTTTTTCAAAATACTGCTACTTTTGTAAATTTCAATTTTCGGCTACAATTTAAAATTGGCAGTTTCTATTTTTAGAAACTATAAGTTTAGAAGGTTACCAACATTTCAAAAGTTTCTTTTTAAAATAGTTGAAATTATAGAATTTATATAGATTTGGGTGTCTTACTAAATTTAGAAACTTGTTGAATTAAGAAATTTATATTTTTAGAAATTTTCTCATTTTAGATATTATTTTTATTTCTCGAAATACTGCTATTTTTGGAAATTTCTATTACTATTTAAAATTGGCAGTTTCTATTTTTAGAAACTATAATTTTAGAAGGTTACCGACATTTCAAAAGTTTCTTTTCAAAATAGTTGAAATTATAAAATTTATATAGATCTGGAAGTCTTACTAACTTTAGAAACTTGTTAAATTGAGAAATTTATATTTTTTGGAAAATTTCTCATTTTAGATATTATTTTTATTTCTCGAATTACTGCTACTTTTGGAAATTTCTATTAGAATTTAAAATTGGAAGTTTCTGTTTTTAGATACTGTAATTTTAGAATGTTACCGACATTTCAAAAGTTTTTTTTTTTTAAATAGTTGAAATTATAGAATTTATTTAGATTTGGAAGTCTTACTAAATTTATAAACTTGTTAAATTAGGAAATTAATATTTTTAGAAATTTTATAATTTTAGATATCATTTCTGTTTTTTGAAATAATGCTACTTTTGGAAATTTCTATTTTATTTAAAATTGGGAGTTTCTATTTTTAGAAATTATAATTTTTGAATATTATCGACATTTCAAAAGTTTCTTTTTAAAGTAGTTGAAATTGTTGAATTTATATAGATTTGGGTGTCTTACTAAATTTAGAAACTTGTTGAATTGAGAAATTTATATTTTTAGCAATTTTCTCATTTTAGATATTATTTCTATTTCTCGAAATACTGCTATTTTGGAAATTTCTATTACTATTTAAAATTAGCAATTGTATATTTAGAAACTATAATTTTAGAAGGTTACCGATATTTCAAAAGTTTCTTTCAAAATAGTTGAAATTATAAAATTTACATAGATTTGGAAGTCTTACTAACTTTAGAAACTTGTTAAATTGAGAAATTTATATTTTTTGGAAAATTTCTCATTTTAGATATTATTTTTATTTCTCGAATTACTGCTACTTTAGGAAATTTCTATTACAATTTAAAATTGGAAGTTTCTGTTTTTAGATACTGTAATTTTAGAATGTTACCGACATTTCAAAAGTTTTTTTTTTTAAATAGTTGAAATTATAGAATTTATTTTGATTTGGAAGTCTTACTAAATTTATAAACTTGTTAAATTGAGAAATTTATATTTTTAGAAATTTTATAATTTTAGATATCATTTCTGTTTTTGAAATAATGCTACTTTTGGAAATTTCTATTTTATTTAAAATTGGCAGTTTTTATTTTTAGAAATTATAATTTTTGAATGTTATCGACATTTCAAAAGTTTCTTTTTAAAATAGTTGAAATTATTGAATTTATACAGATTTGGGTGTCTTACTAAATTTAGAAACTTGTTGAATTGAGAAATTTATATTTTTAGCAATTTTCTCATATTCTGTATTATTTCTATTTCTCGAAATACTGCTATTTTTGGAAATTTCTGTTACTAATTTAAAATTAGCAATTCTATTTTTAGAAACCATAATTTTAGAAGGTTACCGATATTTCAAAAGTTTATTTTTAAAATAGTTGAAATTATAGAATTTATATAGATTTGGAAGTCTTACTAAATTTAGAAACTTATTGCATTGAGAAATTTATGTGTTTAGAAATTTTATAATTTTAGATATTATTTCTTTTTTTCAAAATACTGCTACTTTTGTAAATTTCAATTTTCGGCTACAATTTAAAATTGGCAGTTTCTATTTTTAGAAACTATAAGTTTAGAAGGTTACCGACATTTCAAAAGTTTCTTTTTAAAATAGTTGAAATTATAGAATTTATATAGATTTGGGTGTCTTACTAAATTTAGAAACTTGTTGAATTAAGAAATTTATATTTTTAGAAATTTTCTCATTTTAGATATTATTTTTATTTCTCGAAATACTGCTATTTTTGGAAATTTCTATTACTATTTAAAATTGGCAGTTTCTATTTTTAGAAACTATAATTTTAGAAGGTTACCGACATTTCAAAAGTTTCTTTTCAAAATAGTTGAAATTATAAAATTTATATAGATCTGGAAGTCTTACTAACTTTAGAAACTTGTTAAATTGAGAAATTTATATTTTTTGGAAAATTTGTCATTTTAGATATTATTTTTATTTCTCGAATTACTGCTACTTTTGGAAATTTCTATTAGAATTTAAAATTGGAAGTTTCTGTTTTTAGATACTATAATTTTAGAAGGTTACCGACATTTCAAAAGTTTCTTTTCAAAATAGTTGATATTATAAAATTTATATAGATCTGGAAGTCTTACTAACTTTAGAAACTTGTTAAATTGAGAAATTTATATTTTTTCGAAAATTTCTCATTTTAGATATTATTTTTATTTCTCGAATTACTGCTACTTTTGGAAATTTCTATTAGAATTTAAAATTGGAAGTTTCTGTTTTTAGATACTGTAATTTTAGAATGTTACCGACATTTCAAAAGTTTTTTTTTTTTTAAATAGTTGAAATTATAGAATTTATTTAGATTTGGAAGTCTCACTAAATTTATAAACTTGTTAAATTAGGAAATTAATATTTTTAGAAATTTTATAATTTTAGATATCATTTCTGTTTTTTGAAATAATGCTACTTTTGGAAATTTCTATTTTATTTAAAATTGGGAGTTTCTATTTTTAGAAATTATAATTTTTGAATATTATCGACATTTCAAAAGTTTCTTTTTAAAGTAGTTGAAATTGTTGAATTTATATAGATTTGGGTGTCTTACTAAATTCAGAAACTTGTTGAATTGAGAAATTTATATTTTTAGCAATTTTCTCATTTTAGATATTATTTCTATTTCTCGAAATACTGCTATTTGTGGAAATTTCTATTACTATTTAAAATTAGCAATTGTATTTTTAGAAACTATAATTTTAGAAGGTTACCGATATTTCAAAAGTTTCTTTCAAAATAGTTAAAATTATAAAATTTACATAGATTTGGAAGTCTTACTAACTTTAGAAACTTGTTAAATTGAGAAATTTATATTTTTTGGAAAATTTCTCATTTTAGATATTATTTTTATTTCTCGAATTACTGCTACTTTAGCAAATTTCTATTACAATTTAAAATTGGAAGTTTCTGTTTTTAGATACTGTAATTTTAGAATGTTACCGACATTTCAAAAGTTTTTTGTTTTAAATAGTTGAAATTATAGAATTTATTTTGATTTGGAAGTCTTACTAAATTTATAAACTTGTTAAATTGAGAAATTTATATTTTTAGAAATTTTATAATTTTAGATATCATTTCTGTTTTTGAAATAATGCTACTTTTGGAAATTTCTATTTTATTTAAAATTGGCAGTTTTTATTTTTAGAAATTATAATTTTTGAATGTTATCGACATTTCAAAAGTTTCTTTTTAAAATAGTTGAGATTATTGAATTTATACAGATTTGGGTGTCTTACTAAATTTAGAAACTTGTTGAATTGAGAAATTTATATTTTTAGCAATTTTCTCATTTTAGGTATTATTTCTATTTCTCGAAATACTGCTATTTTTGGAAATTTCTATTACTAATTTAAAATTAGCAATTATATTTTTAGAAACCATAGTTTTAGAAGGTTACCGATATTTCAAAAGTTTATTTTTAAAATAGTTGAAATTATAGAATTTATATAGATTTGGAAGTCTTACTAAATTTAGAAACTTATTGCATTGAGAAATTTATGTGTTTAGAAATTTTATAATTTTAGATATTATTTCTTTTTTTCAAAATACTGCTACTTTTGTAAATTTCAATTTTCGGCTACAATTTAAAATTGGCAGTTTCTATTTTTAGAAACTATAAGTTTAGAAGGTTACCAACATTTCAAAAGTTTCTTTTTAAAATAGTTGAAATTATAGAATTTATATAGATTTGGGTGTCTTACTAAATTTAGAAACTTGTTGAATTAAGAAATTTATATTTTTAGAAATTTTCTCATTTTAGATATTATTTTTATTTCTCGAAATACTGCTATTTTTGGAAATTTTTATTACTATTTAAAATTGGCAGTTTCTATTTTTAGAAGAAGGTTACCAACATTTCAAAAGTTTCTTTTCAAAATAGTTGAAATTATAAAATTTATATAGATCTGGAAGTCTTACTAACTTTAGAAACTTGTTAAATTGAGAAATTTATATTTTTTGGAAAATTTCTCATTTTAGATATTATTTTTATTTCTCGAATTACTGCTACTTTAGGAAATTTCTATTACAATTTAAAATTGGAAGTTTCTATTTTTAGATACTGTAATTTTAGAATGTTACCGACATTTCAAAAGTTTTTTTTTTTTTAAATAGTTGAAATTATAGAATTTATTTAGATTTGGAAGTCTTACTAAATTTATAAACTTGTTAAATTAGGAAATTAATATTTTTAGAAATTTTATAATTTTAGATATCATTTCTGTTTTTTGAAATAATGCTACTTTTGGAAATTTCTATTTCATTTAAAATTGGGAGTTTCTATTTTTAGAAATTATAATTTTTGAATATTATCGACATTTCAAAAGTTTCTTTTTAAAGTAGTTGAAATTGTTGAATTTATATAGATTTGGGTGTCTTACTAAATTTAGAAACTTGTTGAATTGAGAAATTTATATTTTTAGCAATTTTCTCATTTTAGATATTATTTCTATTTCTCGAAATACTGCTATTTTTGGAAATTTCTATTACTATTTAAAATTAGCAATTGTATTTTTAGAAACTATAATTTTAGAAGGTTACCGATATTTCAAAAGTTTCTTTCAAAATAGTTGAAATTATAAAATTTACATAGATTTGGAAGTCTTACTAACTTTAGAAACTTGTTAAATTGAGAAATTTATATTTTTTGGAAAATTTTTCATTTTAGATATTATTTTTATTTCTCGAATTACTGCTACTTTAGGAAATTTCTATTACAATTTAAAATTGGAAGTTTCTGTTTTTAGATACTGTAATTTTAGAATGTTACCGACATTTCAAAAGTTTTTTTTTTTTAAATAGTTGAAATTATAGAATTTATTTTGATTTGGAAGTCTTACTAAATTTATAAACTTGTTAAATTGAGAAATTTATATTTTTAGAAATTTTATAATTTTAGATATCATTTCTGTTTTTGAAATAATGCTACTTTTGGAAATTTCTATTTTATTTAAAATTGGCAGTTTTTATTTTTAGAAATTATAATTTTTGAATGTTATCGACATTTCAAAAGTTTCTTTTTAAAATAGTTGAAATTATTGAATTTATACAGATTTGGGTGTCTTACTAAATTTAGAAACTTGTTGAATTGAGAAATTTATATTTTTAGCAATTTTCTCATATTATGTATTATTTCTATTTCTCGAAATACTGCTATTTTTGGAAATTTCTATTACTAATTTAAAATTAGCAATTCTATTTTTAGAAACCATAATTTTAGAAGGTTACCGATATTTCAAAAGTTTATTTTTAAAATAGTTGAAATTATAGAATTTATATAGATTTGGAAGTCTTACTAAATTTAGAAACTTATTGCATTGAGAAATTTATGTGTTTAGAAATTTTATAATTTTAGATATTATTTCTTTTTTTCAAAATACTGCTACTTTTGTAAATTTCAATTTTCGGCTACAATTTAAAATTGGCAGTTTCTATTTTTAGAAACTATAAGTTTAGAAGGTTACCGACATTTCAAAAGTTTCTTTTTAAAATAGTTGAAATTATAGAATTTATATAGATTTGGGTGTCTTACTAAATTTAGAAACTTGTTGAATTAAGAAATTTATATTTTTAGAAATTTTCTCATTTTAGATATTATTTTTATTTCTCGAAATACTGCTATTTTTGGAAATTTCTATTACTATTTAAAATTGGCAGTTTCTATTTTTAGAAACTATAATTTTAGAAGGTTACCGACATTTCAAAAGTTTCTTTTCAAAATAGTTGAAATTATAAAATTTATATAGATCTGGAAGTCTTACTAACTTTAGAAACTTGTTAAATTGAGAAATTTATATTTTTTGGAAAATTTGTCATTTTAGATATTATTTTTATTTCTCGAATTACTGCTACTTTTGGAAATTTCTATTAGAATTTAAAATTGGAAGTTTCTGTTTTTAGATACTATAATTTTAGAAGGTTACCGACATTTCAAAAGTTTCTTTTCAAAATAGTTGATATTATAAAATTTATATAGATCTGGAAGTCTTACTAACTTTAGAAACTTGTTAAATTGAGAAATTTATATTTTTTGGAAAATTTCTCATTTTAGATATTGTTTTTATTTCTCGAATTACTGCTACTTTTGGAAATTTCTATTAGAATTTAAAATTGGAAGTTTCTGTTTTTAGATACTGTAATTTTAGAATGTTACCGACATTTCAAAAGTTTTTTTTTTTTTAAATAGTTGAAATTATAGAATTTATTTAGATTTGGAAGTCTTACTAAATTTATAAACTTGTTAAATTAGGAAATTAATATTTTTAGAAATTTTATAATTTTAGATATCATTTCTGTTTTTTGAAATAATGCTACTTTTGGAAATTTCTATTTTATTTAAAATTGGGAGTTTCTATTTTTAGAAATTATAATTTTTGAATATTATCGACATTTCAAAAGTTTCTTTTTAAAGTAGTTGAAATTGTTGAATTTATATAGATTTGGGTGTCTTACTAAATTTAGAAACTTGTTGAATTGAGAAATTTATATTTTTAGCAATTTTCTCATTTTAGATATTATTTCTATTTCTCGAAATACTGCTATTTTTGGAAATTTCTATTACTATTTAAAATTAGCAATTGTATTTTTAGAAACTATAATTTTAGAAGGTTACCGATATTTCAAAAGTTTCTTTCAAAATAGTTGAAATTATAAAATTTACATAGATTTGGAAGTCTTACTAACTTTAGAAACTTGTTAAATTGAGAAATTTATATTTTTTAGAAAATTTTTCATTTTAGATATTATTTTTATTTCTCGAATTACTGCTACTTTAGGAAATTTCTATTACAATTTAAAATTGGAAGTTTCTGTTTTTAGATACTGTAATTTTAGAATGTTACCGACATTTCAAAAGTTTTTTTTTTTAAATAGTTGAAATTATAGAATTTATTTTGATTTGGAAGTCTTACTAAATTTATAAACTTGTTAAATTGAGAAATTTATATTTTTAGAAATTTTATAATTTTAGATATCATTTCTGTTTTTGAAATAATGCTACTTTTGGAAATTTCTATTTTATTTAAAATTGGCAGTTTTTATTTTTAGAAATTATAATTTTTGAATGTTATCGACATTTCAAAAGTTTCTTTTTAAAATAGTTGAAATTATTGAATTTATACAGATTTGGGTGTCTTTCTAAATTTAGAAACTTGTTGAATTGAGAAATTTATATTTTTAGCAATTTTCTCATTTTAGGTATTATTTCTATTTCTCGAAATACTGCTATTTTTGGAAATTTCTATTACTAATTTAAAATTAGCAATTATATTTTTAGAAACCATAATTTTAGAAGGTTACCGATATTTCAAAAGTTTATTTTTAAAATAGTTGAAATTATAGAATTTATATAGATTTGGAAGTCTTACTAAATTTAGAAACTTATTGCATTGAGAAATTTATGTGTTTAGAAATTTTATAATTTTAGATATTATTTCTTTTTTTCAAAATACTGCTACTTTTGTAAATTTCAATTTTCGGCTACAATTTAAAATTGGCAGTTTCTATTTTTAGAAACTATAAGTTTAGAAGGTTACCAACATTTCAAAAGTTTCTTTTTAAAATAGTTGAAATTATAGAATTTATATAGATTTGGGTGTCTTACTAAATTTAGAAACTTGTTGAATTAAGAAATTTATATTTTTAGAAATTTTCTCATTTTAGATATTATTTTTATTTCTCGAAATACTGCTATTTTTGGAAATTTCTATTACTATTTAAAATTGGCAGTTTCTATTTTTAGAAACTATAATTTTAGTAGGTTACCGACATTTCAAAAGTTTCTTTTCAAAATAGTTGAAATTATAAAATTTATATAGATCTGGAAGTCTTACTAACTTTAGATACTTGTTAAATTGAGAAATTTATATTTTTTGGAAAATTTCTCATTTTAGATATTATTTTTATTTCTCGAATTACTGCTACTTTTGGAAATTTCTATTAGAATTTAAAATTGGAAGTTTCTGTTTTTAGATACTGTAATTTTAGAATGTTACCGACATTTCAAAAGTTTTTTTTTTTTAAATAGTTGAAATTATAGAATTTATTTAGATTTGGAAGTCTTACTAAATTTATAAACTTGTTAAATTAGGAAATTAATATTTTTAGAAATTTTATAATTTTAGATATCATTTCTGTTTTTTGAAATAATGCTACTTTTGGAAATTTCTATTTTATTTAAAATTGGGAGTTTCTATTTTTAGAAATTATAATTTTTGAATATTATCGACATTTCAAAAGTTTCTTTTTAAAGTAGTTGAAATTGTTGAATTTATATAGATTTGGGTGTCTTACTAAATTTAGAAACTTGTTGAATTGAGAAATTTATATTTTTAGCAATTTTCTCATTTTAGATATTATTTCTATTTCTCGAAATACTGCTATTTTTGGAAATTTCTATTACTATTTAAAATTAGCAATTGTATTTTTAGAAACTATAATTTTAGAAGGTTACCGATATTTCAAAAGTTTCTTTCAAAATAGTTGAAATTATAAAATTTACATAGATTTGGAAGTCTTACTAACTTTAGAAACTTGTTAAATTGAGAAATTTATATTTTTTAGAAAATTTTTCATTTTAGATATTATTTTTATTTCTCGAATTACTGCTACTTTAGGAAATTTCTATTACAATTTAAAATTGGAAGTTTCTGTTTTTAGATACTGTAATTTTAGAATGTTACCGACATTTCAAAAGTTTTTTTTTTTAAATAGTTGAAATTATAGAATTTATTTTGATTTGGAAGTCTTACTAAATTTATAAACTTGTTAAATTGAGAAATTTATATTTTTAGAAATTTTATAATTTTAGATATCATTTCTGTTTTTGAAATAATGCTACTTTTGGAAATTTCTATTTTATTTAAAATTGGCAGTTTTTATTTTTAGAAATTATAATTTTTGAATGTTATCGACATTTCAAAAGTTTCTTTTTAAAATAGTTGAAATTATTGAATTTATACATATTTGGGTGTCTTACTAAATTTAGAAACTTGTTGAATTGAGAAATTTATATTTTTAGCAATTTTCTCATTTTAGGTATTATTTCTATTTCTCGAAGTACTACTATTTTTGGAAATTTCTATTACTAATTTAAAATTAGCAATTCTATTTTTAGAAACCATAATTTTAGAAGGTTACCAATATTTCAAAAGTTTATTTTTAAAATAGTTGAAATTATAGAATTTATATAGATTTGGAAGTCTTACTAAATTTAGAAACTTATTGCATTGAGAAATTTATGTGTTTAGAAATTTTATAATTTTAGATATTATTTCTTTTTTTAAAATACTGCTACTTTTGTAAATTTCAATTTTCGGCTACAATTTAAAATTGGCAGTTTCTATTTTTAGAAACTATAAGTTTAGAAGGTTACCGACATTTCAAAAGTTTCTTTTTAAAATAGTTGAAATTATAGAATTTATATAGATTTGGGTGTCTTACTAAATTTAGAAACTTGTTGAATTAAGAAATTTATATTTTTAGAAATTTTCTCATTTTAGATATTATTTTTATTTCTCGAAATACTGCTATTTTTGGAAATTTCTATTACTATTTAAAATTGGCAGTTTCTATTTTTAGAAACTATAATTTTAGAAGGTTACCGACATTTCAAAAGTTTCTTTTCAAAATAGTTGAAATTATAAAATTTATATAGATCTGGAAGTCTTACTAACTTTAGAAACTTGTTAAATTGAGAAATTTATATTTTTGGAAAATTTGTCATTTTAGATATTATTTTTATTTCTCGAATTACTGCTACTTTTGGAAATTTCTATTAGAATTTAAAATTGGAAGTTTCTGTTTTTAGATACTATAATTTTAGAAGGTTACCGACATTTCAAAAGTTTCTTTTCAAAATAGTTGATATTATAAAATTTATATAGATCTGGAAGTCTTACTAACTTTAGAAACTTGTTAAATTGAGAAATTTATATTTTTTCGAAAATTTCTCATTTTAGATATTATTTTTATTTCTCGAATTACTGCTACTTTTGGAAATTTCTATTAGAATTTAAAATTGGAAGTTTCTGTTTTTAGATACTGTAATTTTAGAATGTTACCGACATTTCAAAAGTTTTTTTTTTTTTAAATAGTTGAAATTATAGAATTTATTTAGATTTGGAAGTCTTACTAAATTTATAAACTTGTTAAATTAGGAAATTAATATTTTTAGAAATTTTATAATTTTAGATATCATTTCTGTTTTTTGAAATAATGCTACTTTTGGAAATTTCTATTTTATTTAAAATTGGGAGTTTCTATTTTTAGAAATTATAATTTTTGAATATTATCGACATTTCAAAAGTTTCTTTTTAAAGTAGTTGAAATTGTTGAATTTATATAGATTTGGGTGTCTTACTAAATTCAGAAACTTGTTGAATTGAGAAATTTATATTTTTAGCAATTTTCTCATTTTAGATATTATTTCTATTTCTCGAAATACTGCTATTTGTGGAAATTTCTATTACTATTTAAAATTAGCAATTGTATTTTTAGAAACTATAATTTTAGAAGGTTACCGATATTTCAAAAGTTTCTTTCAAAATAGTTGAAATTATAAAATTTACATAGATTTGGAAGTCTTACTAACTTTAGAAACTTGTTAAATTGAGAAATTTATATTTTTTGGAAAATTTCTCATTTTAGATATTATTTTTATTTCTCGAATTACTGCTACTTTAGGAAATTTCTATTACAATTTAAAATTGGAAGTTTCTGTTTTTAGATACTGTAATTTTAGAATGTTACCGACATTTCAAAAGCTTTTTTTTTTAAATAGTTGAAATTATAGAATTTATTTTGATTTGGAAGTCTTACTAAATTTATAAACTTGTTAAATTGAGAAATTTATATTTTTAGAAATTTTATAATTTTAGATATCATTTCTGTTTTTGAAATAATGCTACTTTTGGAAATTTCTATTTTATTTAAAATTGGCAGTTTTTATTTTTAGAAATTATAATTTTTGAATGTTATCGACATTTCAAAAGTTTCTTTTTAAAATAGTTGAAATTATTGAATTTATACAGATTTGGGTGTCTTACTAAATTTAAGAAACTTGTTGAATTGAGAAATTTATATTTTTAGCAATTTTCTCATTTTAGGTATTATTTCTATTTCTTGAAATACTGCTATTTTTGGAAATTTCTATTACTAATTTAAAATTTGCAATTATATTTTTAGAAACCATAGTTTTAGAAGGTTACCGATATTTCAAAAGTTTATTTTTAAAATAGTTGAAATTATAGAATTTATATAGATTTGGAAGTCTTACTAAATTTAGAAACTTATTGCATTGAGAAATTTATGTGTTTAGAAATTTTATAATTTTAGATATTATTTCTATTTTTCAAAATACTGCTACTTTTGTAAATTTCAATTTTAGGCTAAAATTTAAAATTTGCAGTTTCTATTTTTTGAAACTATAAGTTTAGAAGGTTACCGACATTTCAAAAGTTTCTTTTTAAAATAGTTGAAATTATGGAATTTATATAGATTTGGGAGTCTTACTAAATTTAGAAACTTGTTGAATTAAGGAATTTACATTTTTAGAAATTTTCCCATTTTAGATATTATTTTTATTTCTCGAAATACGGATATTTTTGGAAATTTCTATTACTATTTAAAATTGGCAGTTTCGATTTTTAGAAACTATAATTTTAGAAGGTTACCGACATTTCAAAAGTTTCTTTTCAAAATAGTTGAAATTATAAAATTTATATAGATCTGGAAGTCTTACTAAATTTAGAAACTTGTTAAATTGAGAAATTTATATTTTTTGGAAAATTTCTCATTTTAGATATTATTTTTATTTCTCGAATTACTGCTACTTTTGGAAATTTCTATTAGAATTTAGAATTGGAAGTTTCTGTTTTTAAATACTGTAATTTTAGAATGTTACCGACATTTCAAAAGTTTTTTTTTTTTTAAATAGTTTAAATTATAGAATTTATTTAGATTTGGAAGTCTTACTAAATTTATAAACTTGTTAAATTAGGAAATTAATATTTTTAGAAATTTTATAATTTTAGATATCATTTCTGTGTTTTGAAATAATGCTACTTTTGGAAATTTCTATTTTACTTAAAATTGGGAGTTTCTATTTTTAGAAATTATAATTTTTGAATATTATCGACATTTCAAAAGTTTCTTTTTAAAGTAGTTGAAATTGTTGAATTTATATATAGACTTGGGTGTCTTACTAAATTTAGAAACTTGTTGAATTGAGAAATTTATATCCTTAGCAATTTTCTCATTTTAGATATTATTTCTATTTTTCGAAATACGGCTATTTTTGGAAATATCTATTACTATTTAAAATTAGCAATTATATTTTTAGAAACCATAATTTTAGAAGGTTACCGATATTTCAAAAGTTTATTTTTAAAATAGTTGAAATTATAGAATTTATATAGATTTGGAAGTCTTACTAAATTTAGAAACTTATTGCATTGAGAAATTTATGTGTTTAGAAATTTTATAATTTTAGATATTATTTCTTTTTTTCAAAATACTGCTACTTTTGTAAATTTCCATTTTCGGCTACAATTTAAAATTGGCAGTTTCTATTTTTAGAAACTATAAGTTTAGAAGGTTACCGACATTTCAAAAGCTTCTTTTTAAAATAGTTGAAATTATAGAATTTATATAGATTTGGGTGTCTTACTACATTTAGAAACTTGTTGAATTAAGAAATTTATATTTTTAGAAATTTTCTCATTTTATATATTATTTTTATTTCTCGAAATACTGCTATTTTTGGAAATTTCTATTACTATTTAAAATTGGCAGTTTCTATTTTTAGAAGAAGGTTACCGACATTTCAAAAGTTTCTTTTCAAAATAGTTGAAATTATAAAATTTATATAGATCTGGAAGTCTTGCTAACTTTAGAAACTTGTTAAATTGAGAAATTTATATTTTTTGGAAAATTTCTCATTTTAGATATTATTTTTATTTCTCGAATTACTGCTACTTTTGGAAATTTCTATTACAATTTAAAATTGGAAGTTTCTGTTTTTAGATACTGTAATTTTAGAATGTTACCGACATTTCAAAAGTTTTTTTTTTTAAATAGTTGAAATTATAGAATTTATTTAGATTTGGAAGTCTTACTAAATTTATAAACTTGTTAAATTAGGAAATTAATATTTTTAGAAATTTTATAATTTTAGATATCATTTCTGTTTTTTGAAATAATGCTACTTTTGGAAATTTCTATTTTATTTAAAATTGGGAGTTTCTATTTTTAGAAATTATAATTTTTGAATATTATCGACATTTCAAAAGTTTCTTTTTAAAGTAGTTGAAATTGTTGAATTTATATAGATTTGGGTGTCTTACTAAATTTAGAAACTTGTTGAATTGAGAAATTTATATTTTTAGCAATTTTCTCATTTTAGATATTATTTCTATTTCTCGAATTACTGCTATTTTTGGAAATTTCTATTACTATTTAAAATTAGCAATTGTATTTTTAGAAACCATAATTTTAGAAGGTTACCGATATTTCAAAAGTTTCTTTTCAAAATAGTTGAAATTATAAAATTTATATAGATTTGGAAGTCTTACTAACTTTAGAAACTTGTTAAATTGAGAAATTTATATTTTTTGGAAAATTTCTCATTTTAGATATTATTTTTATTTCTCGAATTACTGCTACTTTTGGAAATTTCTATTACAATTTAAAATTGGAAGTTTCTGTTTTTAGATACTGTAATTTTAGAATGTTACCGACATTTCAAAAGTTTTTTTTTTTTTTTAAAAAGTTGAAATTATAGAATTTATTTAGATTTGGAAGTCTTACTAAATTTATAAACTTGTTAAATTAGGAAATTAATATTTTTAGAAATTTTATAATTTTAGATATCATTTCTGTTTTTGAAATAATGCTACTTTTGGAAATTTCTATTTTATTTAAAATTGGCAGTTTTTATTTTTAGAAATTATAATTTTTGAATGTTATCGACATTTCAAAAGTTTCTTTTTAAAATAGTTGAAATTATTGAATTTATACAGATTTGGGTGTCTTACTAAATTTAGAAACTTGTTGAATTGAGAAATTTATATTTTTAGCAATTTTCTCATTTTAGGTATTATTTCTATTTCTCGAAATGCTGCTATTTTTGGAAATTTCTATTACTAATTTAAAATTAGCAATTCTATTTTTAGAAACCATAATTTTAGAAGGTTACCGATATTTCAAAAGTTTATTTTTAAAATAGTTGAAATTATAGAATTTATATAGATTTGGAAGTCTTGCTAAATTTAGAAACGTATTGCATTGAGAAATTTATGTGTTTAGAAATTTTATAATTTTAGATATTTTTTCTTTTTTTCAAAATACTGCTACTTTTGTAAATTTCAATTTTAGGCTACAATTTAAAATTGGAAGTTTCTATTTTTAGAAACTATAAGTTTAGAAGGTTACCGACATTTCAAAAGTTTCTTTTTAAAATAGTTGAAATTATGGAATTTATATAGATTTGGGAGTCTTACTAAATTTCGAAACTTGTTGAATTAACGAATTTACATTTTTAGAAATTTTCCCATTTTAGATATTATTTTTATTTCTCGAAATACTGCTATTTTTGGAAATTTCTATTACTATTTAAAATTGGCAATTTCTATTTTTAGAAACTATAATTTTAGAAGGTACTGACATTTCAAAAGTTTCTTTTCAAAATAGTTGAAATTATAAAATTTATATAGATCTGGAAGTCTTACTAACTTTAGAAACTTGTTAAATTGAGAAATTTATATTTTTTGGAAATTTCTCATTTAGATATTATTTTTATTTCTCGAATTACTGCTACTTTTGGATATTTCTATTAGAATTTAAAATTGGAAGTTTCTGTTTTTAGATACTGTAATTTTAGAATGTTACCGACATTTCAAAAGTTTTTTTTTTTAAATAGTTGAAATTATAGAATTTATTTAGATTTGGAAGTCTTACTAAATTTATAAACTTGTTAAATTGAGAAATTTATATTTTTAGCAATTTTCTCATTTTAGATATTATTTCTATTTCTGGAAATACTGCTATTTTTGGAAATTTCTATTACTATTTAAAACTAGCAATTGTATTTTTACAAACTATAATTTTAGTAGGTTACCGATATTTCAAAGTTTCTTTTCAAAATAGTTGAAATTATAAAATTTATATAGATCTGGAAGTCTTACTAACTTTAGAAACTTGTTAAATTGAGAAATTTATATTTTTTGGAAATTTCTCATTTTAGATTTTATTTTTATTTCTCGAATTATTGCTACTTTTGGATATTTCTATTAGAATTTAAAATTGGAAGTTTCTATTTTTAGATACTGTAATTTTAGAATGGTACCGACATTTCAAAAGTTTTTTTTTTTTTTAAATAGTTGAAATTATAGAATTTATTTAGATTTGGAAGTCTTACTAAATTTAGAAACTTGTTGAATTGAGAAATTTATATTTTTAGCAATTTTCTCATTTAGGTATTATTTCTATTTCTCGAAATACTGCTATTTTTGGAAATTTCTATTACTAATTTAAAATTAGCAATTCTATTTTTAGAAACCATAATTTTAGAAGGTTACTGATATTTCAAAAGTTTATTTTTAAAATAGTTGAAATTATAGAATTTATATGGATTTGGAAGTCTTACTAAATTTAGGAACTTATTGCATTGAGAAATTTATATGTTTAGAAATTTTATAATTTTAGATATTATTCTATTTTTCAAAATACTGCTACTTTTGTAAATTTCAATTTTAGGCTACAATTTAAAATTGGCAGTTTCTATTTTTAGAAACTATAAGTTTAGAAGGTTACCGACATTTCAAAAGTTTCTTTTTAAAATAGTTGAAATTATAGAATTATATAGATTTGGGAGTCTTACTAATTTAGAAACTTGTTGAATTAAGAAATTTATATTTTTAGAAATTTTCTCATTTTAGATATTATTTTATTTCTCGAAATACTGCTATTTTTGGAAATTTCTATTACTATTTAAAATTGGCAGTTTCTATTTTTAGAAGAAGGTTACCGACATTTCAAAAGTTTCTTTTTAAAATAGTTGAAATTATAAAATTTAGATAGATTTGGAACTCTTACTAAATTTAGAAACTTGTTAAATTGAGATATTTATATTTTTAGAAAATTTCTCATTTTAGATATTATTTTTATTTCACGAAATACTGATACTTTTGGAAATTTCTATTACAATTTAAAATTGGAAGTTTCTGTTTTTAGATACTGTAATTTTAGAATGTTACCGACATTTCAAAAGTTTTTTTTTTAAATAGTTGAAATTATAGAATTTATTTAGATTTGGAAGTCTTGCTAAATTTATAAACTTGTTAAATTGAGAAATTTATATTTTTAGAAATTTTATAATTTTAGATATCATTACTGTTTTTGAAATAATGCTACTTTTGGAAATTTCTAGTTTATTTAAAATTGGCAGTTTCTATTTTTAGAAATTATAATTTTTAAATGTTATCGACATTTCAAAAGTTTCTTTTGAAAATAGTTGAAATTATTGAATTTATACAGATTTGGGTGTCTTACTAAATTAGAAACTTGTTGAATTGAGAATTTATATTTTTAGCAATTTTCTCATTTTAGGTATTATTTCTATTTCTCGAAATACTGCTATTTTTGGAAATTTCTATTACTAATTTAAAATTAGCAATTCTATTTTTAGAAACCATAATTTTAGAAGGTTACTGATATTTCAAAAGTTTATTTTTAAAATAGTTGAAATTATAGAATTTATATGGATTGGAAGTCTTACTAATTTAGGAACTTATTGCATTGAGAAATTTATATGTTTAGAAATTTTATAATTTTAGATATTATTTCTATTTTTCAAAATACTGCTACTTTTGTAAATTTCAATTTTTGAATACAATTTAAAATTGGCAGTTTCTATTTTTAGAAACTATAAGTTTAGAAGGTTACCGACATTTCAAAGTTTCTTTTTAAAATAGTTGAAATTATAGAATTTATATAGATTTGGAGTCTTACTAAATTAGAAACTTGTTGAATTAAGAATTATATTTTTAGAAATTTTCTCATTTTAGATATTATTTTATTTCTCGAAATACTGCTATTTTTGGAAATTTCTATTACTATTTAAAATTGGCAGTTTCTATTTTTATAAGAAGGTTACCGACATTTCAAAAGTTTCTTTTTAAAATAGTTGAAATTATAAATTTAGATAGATTTGGAACTCTTACTAAATTTAGAAACTTGTTAAATTGAGATTTATATTTTTGAAAATTTCTCATTTTAGATATTATTTTTATTTCACGAAATACTGATACTTTTGGAAATTTCTATTACAATTAAATTGGAAGTTTCTGTTTTTAGATACTGTAATTTTAGAATGTTACCGACATTTCAAAAGTTTTTTTTTTAAATAGTTGAAATTATAGAATTTTTAGATTTGGAAGTCTTACTAAATTTATAAACTTGTTAAATTGAGAAATTTATATTTTAGAAATTTTATAATTTTAGATATCATTTCTGTTTTTGAAATAATGCTACTTTTGGAAATTTCTAGTTTATTTAAAATTGGCAGTTTCTATTTTTAGAAATTATAATTTTTGAATGTTATCGACATTTCAAAAGTTTCTTTTTAAAATAGTTGAAATTATTGAATTTATATAGATTTGGGTGTCTTACTAAATTTAGAAACTTGTTGAATTGAGAAATTTATATTTTTAGCAATTTTCCATTTTAGGTATTATTTCTATTTCTCGAAATACTGCTATTTTTGGAAATTTCTATTACTATTTAAAATTAGCAATTTCTATTTTAGAAATATAATTTTAGAAGGTTACCGATATTCAAAGTTTCTTTTTAAAATAGTTGAATTATAGAATTTATAGAGATTTGGAGTCTTACTAATTTAGAACTTATTGAATTGAGAAATTTATATTTTTAGAAATTTATAATTTTAGATATTATTTCTATTTTTCAAAATACTGCTACTTTTGTAAATTTCAATTTTAGGCTACAATTTAAAATTGGCAGTTTCTATTTTTAGAAACTAAAGTTTAGAAGGTTACCGACATTTCAAAAGTTTCTTTTTAAAATAGTTGAAATTATAGAATTTATATAGATTTGGGAGTCTTACTAAATTTAGAAACTTGTTGAATTAAGAAATTTATATTTTTAGAAATTTTCTCATTTTAGATATTATTTTTATTTCTCGAAATACTGCTATTTTGGAAATTTCTATTACTATTTAAAATTGGCAGTTTCTATTTTTAGAAACTATAATTTTAGAAGTTACCGACATTTCAAAAGTTTCTTTTTAAAATAGTTGAAATTATAAAATTTAGATAGATTTGGAACTCTTACTAAATTTAGAAACTTGTTAATTGAGATATTTATATTTTGGAAAATTTCTCATTTTAGATATTATTTTTATTTCACGAAATACTTATACTTTTGGAAATTTCTATTACAATTTAAAATTGGAAGTTTCTGTTTTTAGATACTGTAATTTAGAATGTTACCGACATTTCAAAAGTTTTTTTTTTTAAAATAGTTGAAATTATAGAATTTATTTAGATTTGGAAGTCTTACTAAATTTTAAACTTGTTAATTGAGAAATTTATATTTTTAGAAATTTTATTTTAGATATCATTTCTGTTTTTGAAATAATGCTACTTTTGGAAATTTCTAGTTTATTTAAAATTGGCAGTTTCTATTTTTAGAAATTATAATTTTTGAATGTTATCGACATTTCAAAAGTTTCTTTTTAAAATAGTTGAAATTATTGAATTTACAGATTTGGGTGTCTTACTAAATTTAGAAACTTGTTGAATTGAGAAATTTATATTTTAGCAATTTTC
>JAAGOE010000082.1:0-48802 GCA_013350335.1 Chimonanthus salicifolius | reverse complement strand
CATTCTCTCTTTTCTTTCTGTATTTTTTTTCTATTCAAACCTTTTCTTTCCATTTCATTTTCTTTTTCTTTTTATTTCAATTCCTTTTTCTTCTTCTTGTTTCTCTATGGTGTCTAATTTCTTTTTCATATTGTTTCTTTCTTGTTGTTGTTAACAATAATTTTTTCTCTCATTTTCTTTTTGTTCCGTTCTGTTTTTCTTCTTCTTCTTCTTTTCTCCTTCCCCGGACGACGGCATTTGCATTCTTTAGGGTGTTATCATTTTTTGCCCCTTCATCTTCAACCCTATTTTCCTTAATTATTTGTTTCTTTTTCATGCCCTATTTTGTTATTCACTGCAGTAGTATATTATTTGGATGAAGTTATTCAGTTTGCTATTGGTTTGTTGGTTTTGAAGCATTTGATTTTAGTGTCGTGGTGCCAAAACATTTAATTTGAGTATACCACCTAACTTGCTCACTATGATTGTTATTAGGGGATAATAATACATCTGAGAGACAGATCGAGAAGCTTCATCGTGCAGCATTATTAAAGAGCCACTTTGCTGATACCATTCTTAAGGCTCAAGAAAAGACCCTTGGCCTGGTTGGTTACAAACTCTTGGTTTTATTGAAATTTGTGGAATATGTGCCTATTTATATGTGCTAAAATTATTATTGGTTACAATTTTTTTTAATGTATGCAGGGTGAAAATTGGAGTCCTAATAAACTAAAGCAGTCTAGGATGAAGCTTGAAAGACAACATAGCAAAGGTTCAAATTCCTCTCTCTCTTTCTCTGTCTCTTTCTCTCTGTGGGTTTGCGTATCTGCATGGTAGGCTCTCTTTGTGTGTGTATGTCCTTGTGTCTGCATGCTAGTGTGTGTTGATGGTGGTTGGGCGTGAGTCTTCTTCATATGGTCAGGAAAGGCAACATAATATTCAATTTAGTTGTGATATATGTTTGTTGTCTTAAATGCGCATTACAATGGGCAACCATCAATTATCCCACAATATCCATCTTGTATGATGGCATTCTAACTTTTCTTTTTGTATTTAATCAGAGAGGGCACGACTGAATGCGGAAGCCGAAGCTGCAAGACAAGCAAAAGCACTAGAAGCTAAACGGAAGCGAGAACTCGAGAGAGAAGCAGCACGTTTGGCTTTGCTAAAGGTAAGCTTGCTTTTCATAGTAAGGTCTTATCATATGGATGGTACAAATGTACTTTTGAGTGGATAACCATTGCCATCATTGTGTGGATAATTGTATGTCTAACTTCAGCAATCAAATCCAATCGACAAATATCTCATTATGGACACAGAGGAAATGGATGCAACACCCGTATACATAAAATTTTAAGATACAAATGTGGGATACAGGTGCCCCATTCATAACATATTATGACATTAATCTTAAGGTTTTACCTGAAGCATTTTATCTTTGATGTTTCTCTCACTTGCACTAAATGTAGTCTTTCAAAGATGATAAGCATTACATGTTTTTTATTTGTAAAGTCTATTGCAGTAAAATCTTTTGTGGCATTACATTTTATCTATCACATTCCTTTTAATTGCTAGATACTTAAAACTAATATCTTGTCATTCGTTTTATAATTCTAATGACAAAGGACAATAAATCATTACAAGTAGCAAATATACAACCAGGAAAACAATATTTAGTTGGGGCACCATATCATGCCTGGCATGGTACACTGAAGACATACAAGTAACTATTATAATAGGATGACCAAAAACTAAATAAAATAGATGAATTTACGTATTGTTAGCCAATTATGAACTTAAAAATAAAAATCCACCACAATCAAGTTTCCCCACTGCTAAGAATTTGTTGTTCTAATATTCTATTTAGGTATCGATTTGAAAGTAATCAAGTCAAATGATAACATATAGTCCAAACGCATGACAGTTCCATTGTATAATCAATAACAGACCTGAGCCACTAGCATCCCCATCACATGTTGATTTGAAGAAATCAACATCGTGGCACATTGGCCAGCCCAAGGAAAAACAATCAGCTGACCTGAAAGGTAAGTAGCAGATTTCAGAATTGACATAGATGAACCATTGTACAAAGCTTTGATCGTAATTTTTGACAGAACTAAGTTCCTTACAGACCAGAAATATTCATTCAAATCAGCGTAATTACACCAGGATGAATGAGGAGCTTTCCCATTTCTGCTTTTTCTTGCCTCCTGGAATATTAACACCATAACTTAATTCTCTACATTATATTAAAAAGACAAAGTACAATAATAACTTTCTAAGAAAAGATGCTTTAACAAAAACTTACCCTCTCAATTACACGATACAATGGGGTTATGACCTTTTTCAGAAAAGCCTCATCTTCTCCACCATATGAAGGTTTGATTTTTTCTCTAGTCACAATGCTGACATTTCCAGCTAATAGACCATGAAGCTCATATGCCATCTGAAAACATATGAGATTTCACTACTGATAGATAGTAAAAAAAACGTACTTCTTTACTTGGAAAAAACAAAAAACTATGCTAAGTAAAATGAGACAATAAAAACCCTCAAAAATAAATGACAACAGCACTAACATTATGAAAAATGTAGTATAGGCATTCTGGCATAAAGCGGATATTTGCAGCTTCACCCCAAATAAGAAGATGTAGACCCATATACAGTATCTTACTCTGCTGCACCTCTTGTTGGCCATGAGGAAATCTGAAGGATAGAATTGGAAATGCTTCAGTGATATAGCATCAAGAAATTTTCAAAACTCAGACATACTAGGAACATAATAGATGGACAAGTAATGAAAATAAAGTGTGAGAGAATCTTACCGTAAATTGTGCTTTTGTCCCAAAAATTTGCACCATGTTTTATAGTTCTTAAATAGTTTCTTCATAACTGCATCTACAGCTCGATCATTTAGCTGTACCATGATTCAGAGGAATAGTGAAACTAACATGTTATGTCTTAAGTATAATTTTCTCAATTATTGCTTTTTACCAATATATTTTGCGTATTTGTGCAGGTGGAAAGGACGGTTGAACACAACGAGTACTCCTCGTATATGAGGGAGTTAGAAATGCTCACTTCTTATCCAACCGGAAGAAATCCTTTGCACCAATTCGGCTTATATTTGAAACTAGAGGAGGATGATGAACTTGAGGAAGGAGAAATTGTTCTTTACAAGAATGAGGAACTTGAAGAAGGTGAAATTGATTATAGAGTGTTGATGATGCCCTCCAACAACCATACATGTCAGAACTTTATGAGCCAAAGTTATACCCATCGGCAAAGTTCCCAATCGATCTCAAGGACATTGATATGGATTTAGAGGTGGAGATGATTAGCGAAATAATGTGGAAAGAAATGCTTTATTATCATCCTAGTGCTGCTGTCACAAATTACACTAACTTCCTTCCAAGAACATTAACTTCCTTGGTTATTATTTTACTTTTTTTGGGAGGGGTTGGAGCTCTGCATGGTCCATCAATTTGTATATCAAAATTTTGTATGTGACTTATGTTTGGAGAAGAAGTTTATATGATTGAAATCAATAGCACTACGGAGGAAGATAATAGTGTATAGAGTCATCATTTTTTTTTTGTATATACCATTTTTGTATAATGAACAGATTTGATTTGAATTAGTGAAATGTAATGATTCTTTTTGTTTTAGCCATTTTTTCATCTACATTTAGTATAAATATTTTTGGATTCTTTAAGTGTCAAATCTTGCAGCAACGGTAAGCAATGAGAATTATAGTGAAAAGGTGAAAATATTCTAATTTTTTTTAGAGTTCTGTTTTGATGGAACGCCAGTTACTAACAGAATTTCATTCACCATCATATCACTTGTGACTACTTCCAGCATATCTTGTAGCAACAATACCACAGCATCATGCTTATATTTATCACCTTCTTTCTGAAACAATGAAAGGAAATAATAATGTTCTCATTGAGTTAGAGTAAAGCAAACATTAACAGTTATTTGGAAAAATAAAACTAAACTACGCACCAAGATTTCCACAAGCTCCATAATTTTTTTGCAGAGGATAGGGTGAGAGCTCATTCTGAAATTGACAAGAAATCTGTTCTTTGAAATGCAATCTTCAATTTCTTTAATAATTATATCAATGATCTTGTCATATAAACAAATACAGAATGAAATTCTCCCTGGTAAATACCATAACATCATCATCATCATTGAAAAATAAAGAAATTAAGGAGAGGCATTTTCTCAATGTTCTCCTGAAGCTTGTCACATGGAATTATGTTTCCTTGAGAACTAAAGCAAAAAAAAAAAAGTTTGAATGGAAGCAAAAATATGGAGTAACACCAAAAAAATGATAGACACGGCTAAAACTTAATTGTTTGACAGATCATGTTTGATTTTGAAAGAAACCAAAACTTACTCTGAATTTTCCTTCTTTTTCATTAGAGAGAATTATGTGACAACATGACACTGCCATGGGTCTGATTATGTGTAGCAACATTAAACCAAAGGTACTCTGAATTTTCTCTTTTTCATTAGAGTGAATTATGGGATAACATGAAACTGTCATGGGTCTGATTATGTGTAGCAACATTAAAGCAGTACACCATTTGGTATTTGTGGAACAGACATTGTTTTATGGATATTTCTTTAATAAAAATAGGGCCTATGCCAAAGTATTTGTAGATGTTGAAGTGTCAAAGAAACAGACAATAGCATACCTTTTCTCATTTTCCCCAACCACCAGTAGGTCTAGAACATGCTTAAATGATTTATAGCATTCAATCACCGCAAACTTCATATACTCATCAGCACAGATGCGCTTCCACAGATCAGAGTCCTTTGTTCGAAATTGAGCTGCCATGTCTATCGCTACAGGGATCTGCACAGATGGATGAATAACATCACAGAAGTGAACAGAAATTACCATAGACTCGGATCTGCACAGACGGACGATACATACCTTGTTAGCAAGCAAAAATAGTGGCCACTATATTAGATCCATGTTAATATCTGATGAGTATAGAACTAACAATAGATCCATTTCCCTGCATTAAGGTAAAAATACCAGTTCCATTCAATTAGGAAAGGGGACAAGAATATAGAATCAATAGAATGTACAACGTGGCATGAATGTTAATGAACTAAGGAAGCATTACCTGTCACTTATGAGGTCTTCTTCACGGAAACTGCATATGACTTCATTCCATAACTGAGCAAACTTGGCTGCCTCCTCAGTTTTCCTGTTTGGAGTAACCTGAAAGTGATACACAGGTTGGTTCCAGTATCCTACTGTGACATAATGATTTCCACAATAACACAAGATCATATTATTTGGTTATTGCTATCACAATTATATCTCCATCTCTTTAAAAAAAAAAACCATCAAACCTGGTCCATCAGAAATTCAATTCATACTAGTGTTTTCTTAAAGATAATTACTTTCATATTGGTGAGTCAATTCAAAGATAAACTTAGATGAAAAATGAAGACAACGAGAGAGAGAGAGAGAGGATACCTGTGACCACCATAAAAGCAACCTAACAATATGCCAATCTGAGTTTTCAATCCATCGTCGAAGCATTGGAAATATAAAGAATACTCTAGCCAGTAAATTTGGCAGCAAGTATAATATCGCTGCCATGATATATAAAGTAGGTACACCCTTTACATGTTTGAGGAAATTTGTAAACTCTTTCACTACTGGAGGAGGGGTAATGTACAAATAGTGGAAGTAACAAAGTGGAAGAACCATAACCCAGGCAAAACTAACAAGAATCTTGAGAGCATTTCTAAGCACGTCAACAAACTTCCACCTGTGATAGCCTGGGAAGTTCAAAACAATGTCTAGAATAACTGCCATAAATGAAGGAAAAGTAAGACACATGCATCTGAAGCCAATTTTCACTCTAATTAAAATGATATTTGTTTCTAGATTGAACTGCCCTAATTTAATCACTTCAACCATTCATTTGATGGGTCAGTTGTCTAAGTAAATTTTGGGTTAACTTGATGAGAATCCCATCTGATGTAGCCATCCCTATCAACAATGGTGGTCTCAGATCAGGCCAACAGGACATTTGTAGGGTGGGGAATAAGGTTCTCAAGTAGTTCACTAATAGGTAGCAAGTATGCTAGAAAGGAGATTTATGACCCTTGATTAGGAGGTCAAACTTTTGAGTATTGTAGACAACTAGTTAAACAAAGTGTTTGCATGTGAAACTCGACAGTTTGTAAGAGGGAGAAGGGTGCGAGGGCCAACATTTGTGAATTTATTTTCACCAAGACACCTTCTTTTGGTGGTGGTTAGGGAACTTCCATTAGATTAGAACCACCTTTTTGAACCCCAAATCCAATTTGTCTTGGAGCCATGATAAGCATAGCAAGAGAAACTCGATAGAGTAAACCTTTTGTGAACCCCACATACACGGATAGATGATGTGTGAGAATTCACAATTCCACACACCCTTCCTTTTACCAGCTCCAATTTAAAGCCATCAACCTTGTGCTCTAAGCCCAACTAATTTCAGCCATTGCAAATATTTGAGGTTCAATAAAAGGCTAGGGATCATAGTGAGTTAAATTTTCAGACCCCATCTATCCTAATTAACTGTACCAGAATATTTGCTACTCAACTGTCTCATAGCTGCAGCCACTAATGTGATAAGACAAGCCATAAAATATTATGTGGATAATGAAAACATTATAGTACACTATGAGCCTCATTTTAGTTTCTAAACTTATTCATGGTGACAAACTAAGGTCATCACTGCCTGTCTTTACAAGTTCCCACAGTTTTGTATTCATATAATGAATTTTATGAAATCAAATTTTAATAATTCCCAAAGTTCTGTGGAGTTCCTTGTTCCCTCTCTTTTTAGAGAGAGGAGAGAAAGAGAGAGAGAGGGAGTGAGCCTTCTCTCCAGGGCTAGGAAATGTAAGAATTTCTTCTTTCATTGTAATCAAAGATTTTCATCCCATCTTAGGTTGACTTTCCAAGTTCTATGTTTCCAAAAAACATAATTATCTAGTGAGAATTTTTTTTTTCATCACTGTCAAAGTTATTCATCCCATCTATCAAACCCTACATGAAGAATAAAAGGATAAAATAAAATGTTAATTATCTTTAAGATGAAAAAAGGATGACTTGTATGTAGGTATTCATACTTTGAAGAAAGCGCAAGAAGGCTGCTGTAATAAAAATGCTAGAAATGGAATATATGATATCCTTTCTGAAAATATCCAATGGTGATGAACCAGTCCATGCAACAGTTATCATTGCCTGCATCAAAACAATGTAAATGCATTAATAACTCATAGTACTGAACTAAATTAAAATAGGCGTTGGTGTAAAACCCCGAATTTTCATTACATAAATATATATTGGAATGGTTCATTTAAATTGTGATTTAATAGAATTTGAAATTTAAATAGTTGAAATGGATTTTATATGGGTAAGGAGTTGGGTCAATTACCCAATTAAAACCTAATGGATCATGAGTAAGTCCGATTTTAAAGTAATTGGGTAAATGCAAAGAAATGGGTCAATTACCCAATTGGGACCTAATGGGTCATAGATGAGCTGATTTTAAAGTATTGATAAGGTCAAGGTAATTGGGTCAATTACCCAATTAAAATCCAAGGCATAAATCCACATCATCAAGTGACATGGTCAAGTGGGACCCAAGTGCCATGTGTCATGGTTGACCATGTCATGGTTGACTTAGTCAACCACAAATGAGTCCAATCGATTTAAGGTGTTGTTGACTTGAATTGACTTGAGTTGGAAAGTGAGTTCAAGTTTTGAGTTTGAGATTAAATTACTTGAGTTGAGTGGGGAAGTGAGTTCAAATGAATTAAGGTGAGTTGAGTTGGTAAGATGAAAGGTTTCATCTCAAGGGGTATGAAACCAAGAGATGCATTGGTTTAAGCCAAGAGTCTCCTTGGTTAAACCAAGGGTCTCATTGGTTAAACAAAACCATTATGAGGGGAAGTGAGAGAGTTTGGGCTGATTACAAAGAGACACAAACCCAAGGGGCACATCACACCCCTTGGCCGACTCCTCTCCATTGTAAGCAAAGGGATTTCTTCTCCTCTCTTCTCTCTCTTCTCTCTCTCTCCCACCTACACACCTACACTTGGAAAACTATTGAAGAACAAAGAAAGAAGAAGGAGTAAGGAAAGGACAGATCTTAAAGAAAAGAAGGAGACGGGAAAATAAGGTATGTTAAAGCTTAGTAACATAGAAATAAGTTTAAGGAAACCATAGCTTGGCCATGGAGTGGCCGAATCTATGGGTTTCATATTTAATTGGTTGGGATGGATGGCAAATTTATTATAAGGCCATGGAGTTGGAAATCCATCCAAGGGATGGTTATAGGATTGAAAAAAAGAACCCATATCATGATAATAATATGATTAAATAGAATAAGGTGGGGACTGATTTTAAGATTTCAAAATCAGTAAATCTTAGGACTGATTTTAATGTTTCAAAATCAGTGAATCTTAAGACTGATTTTAAGGTTTCAAAATCCCTGAATCTTAGGACTGATTTTGGATCAGTTTTAGAACTAATTGATGGCTGGTTTTTGGGACTGATTTTCAGTCTTTAAATGGTTGAATTTGGGAACTGTTTTGGCTAGTAAATCTGCCACAGTTGGGACTGATTTTTCAGTCTTTAAATGGTTGACTTTGGGAACTGTTTTGGCTAGTAAATCTGCCACAGTTGGGACTGATTTTTCAGCCTTTAAATGGTTGGATTTGGGAACTTTTTTGGCTAGTAAATCTGCCACAGTTGGGACCGATTTTTCAGTCTTTAAATGGTTGAATTTGGAAACTGTTTTGGCTAGTAAATCTGCCACAGTTGGGACTGATTTTTCAGTCTTTAAATGGTTGAATTTGGAAACTGTTTTGGCTAGTAAATCTGCCACAGATGGGACTGATTTTTCAGTCTTTAAATGGTTGAATTTGGGAACTGATTTGGTTAGTAAAATCTGCCACAGTGGGACTGATTTTTCAGTCTCTAAATGTTTAAATTTGGGGACTGTTTTGGGCTAGTAAAAATCCCATTGAGAATCTCAAACAGGTTAAGGACAAGGAATGCATAAATGCATTGGGAAACGAACATAGAACTTAGATGGAGATAGGGAAGATGAAATTGAGATGGAAAATCAAACTAATATGTATGTTTGAACTTGATAAGGTAAAGAGATTCGCAAAAGGATTGCGATTCGTCTCACGTGACCGTTGGAGTTACCCTTGCAAGATAGTATATCGTACATTGGTAGGATTCCTACCTTATTGAGACACTATGGATTTTATATGATACTGGTTTTATTCCAACTATGATGTTTATTTTGATTATATCAAATGATATATGTTTATGAACTTGCTTTCAATAATATTATGTAAAATGATATGAAATGGCATTCTTGCATTCATATTCTCATGCATGACATAAGAGGGAATACATGGGACAGCAAGCCAAGTCATGAGCTGTCCGGACATGACTTTGGGCTTGAGACTAGCTTGTATGAAGCTATGTGAACTATTGATATGTTGGCCTTGTCTAGGATTGCTAGAAATGGTACAGTGTAAATTGGGCCAAAGAGCTCCAGGGTAAACAGTCCAAAAACCTTGCACAGAGGGAGAAGTCCACATTCAATCGGTAATTCCGATTAACATATGTGGAGAGGTATAACAGTGACCTGGTGTTGCCGTCACAAAATACTGCCGACGTAAATGGCCAAGGGAACACCTTGATATGGCTTTATTTATCAAGGAAACTATTGATATGATTTGTGTTGTAATTGGACATGGAAATTAGGTGAGAAATCAGTGGCATATGACACCCATGACATGACACATACATTAGCATGATTTTGATATGAGTATCATGCGTTGTTTTTAGTATTATGAGATGTTTTACAGTTTTGATATGATGTACTTGTCTTGATTTTTATACTATTTCTATGTGTACCATAACCCTACTTGGATTTCCTACTGGGCGTGTTGACTAACGCCCTACTTCTACCCTATAGATGATGGAACAGGGAATGACAAAGACATGGGACATGAAGGTAGCCAAGCGTAGGAGCTTGGGTAGATTTATATTTATGTTATTTATGTTGATTTTGGAAGATGTATTTGGAGGACTGTTATTTTAGATTGTAATAACTTAGATTTATTTTGCTATGTTTGATGATAATTGAGTTTCAGTTAATTATATGGTGATTAGCTTCCTTGCTTAAAGATGTCATGTATATGAATGATAATTATTTCATATGTTATTTCCGCAAGTAATCTTAAGCGTGTGAAATGTTTCAGTGGACTTAACCCACGCACACGTATTGGTAGACAGTTAAGTGTCAGGTTTTGGAAACTCGGACTTGACTCACGTCGTGACATTCCCACTCTCTCTCACTCATTTAAAAAAAAAAATATACTCCGATTTTTTACGAGTGAAAAAGGTCAGGGCGTTACAGTTGGTGTAATAATCCTTTCAACCAATACATTCAACACACATTTATTGTATGATTTTGAAGAAAAAGTGAGGTTCATGGAGGTTAAGGTATTTTTTGTAGGATATGGGATTTCACTAGCTCCTCATGTTATGAGAAACATCAATAAGGAACCAGACTCATAAGCAGAACAAGGAGTCCAAAGGGATCACATGTTATTTATGGTTATTTAGGTGGTGTTTTTTTTGGAGTTCTTATAGCATATGTTCCTTTCCTTGCTTTTTTCTTCTCTTAACACATTTTTTGCTACTTTGCAACTGAAAATTCATTGTTAGGTATTCAATTCAGACAAAAGGAAAAAATTGCAGTAACTAAAAAGTACCTGGAACATCAGTATATAAAAGGTCCATAAACGGTCAAAACTTCGGAAGATATGCCAAAATGTTCTGGTCTCAACAAAATTCATTTTGCCAGTGCTTTTCTCAGAACTTCTGCGAGATGAATGTTTTGCCTGCACCAGTCAATTTTTTCAGTGGATATTTCATATACATATGCCTATGCCAGTCAGATTTTTATATGACAGTTCCATTGTATAATCAATAATAGACCTGAGCCACTAGCCTCCCATCATATGTTGATTTGAAGAAATCACCATCGTCGCACATTGGCCAGCCCAAGGAAAAACAATTAGCTGACCTGAAAGGTAAGTAGCAGATTTTAGAATTGACATAGATGAACCATTGTACAAAGCTTTGAGCGTAATCTTTGACTGAACCAAATTCCTTACAGACCAGAAATATTCATTCAGATCATCGTAATTACACCAGGATGAATGAGGAGCTTTCCCATTTCTGTTTTTTCTTGCCTCCTGGAATATTAACACCATAACTTAATTCTCTACATTATATTAAAAAACCAAAAGTACAATAATAACTTTCTAAGAAAAGATGCTTTAACAGAAACTTACCCTCTCAATTACATGATACAATGGGGTTATTTCCTTTTTCAGAAAAGCTTCATCTTCTCCACCATATGAAGGTTTGATTTTTCTCCAGTCACAATGCTGACATTTCCAGCTAATAGACCGTGAAGCTCATATGCCATCTGAAAGCATATGAGATTTCACTACTGATATATAGTAAAAAAACATACTTCTTTACTTGAAAAAAAAAAACTATGCTAAGTAAACAGAGACAATAAAAACCCTCAAAAATAAATGACAACAGCATTAACATTATGAAAAATGTAGCATAGGCATTCTGGCATAAAGCAGATATTTGCAGCTTCACCCCAAATTCAAATGATTGTCTCTCTGCATAATCATAGAGATACCACATGAAGAGGTCAAATAACAAACTTGAATTTCAAACACCCTTGCCTTAAATTCAAATGATTTATAATTGTCACCACTTAAGAAAAGGAACATGAGATCATTTATTAAACAAACTAGAATCATCATCATTTCAACATTGGGTCCTATGGAAATCCAACAGACCTGAAATCCAAACATAGCCCATAGCCAATCAAGAAGATCCAAGTAGTAGGCCAATTCAAGCCACGAGTGTTTGACAGAGCTTCTACAGTTGCTTTTATCTGGTGGAACAATAAAACATGACTTTATGCATTAGCAATACAACCGAAAACAATGACAGGCCATCTACAACTGATAATTAGCAATGGCTAAAGACAAGTCTTGGCAAGACCTCCTCGAGTTGCATGATAGACTGTGAAGCTCCAGCTACATCCAAGGGAAGAATGTTGTATGGAGTATAGTTTTCCTTCTTTTCTTCGACATCTTTAGCTGCTGCAATAATCTGCTCAAGGTAAATCACCCAGAAGCTTCAGAAATCGACGACAGTTCACAAGAACATGGATGACAATAATGTGAACACAGGAAGCAAGACAATGAGGTCAAAACCATCTAACTGGCAAGAAGAAAAAGAAAGAAATAGGAGCCTCTGCTGCTCAAAAGTAGTAGGCCAATTCAAGCCACGAGTGTTTGACAATGGTCTATAATGCTGAAAGATGCAGAGAGCCCAACTATACCATTGCTGGATGAGGGAAAAAAGTTGTTGCTCTTGATCAAGAACTGGATACTAGCCAGTGCACCACATTCCTATCTAAGACCTTAATTTAATTGTAAATTTTGACACATCCATCTGGATATATGCAACTGAATTCAATGTATTGCCTGTTCTGTCTCCTTTATGGAGTTGTTCAGTTGCAATACATATTTCACAGAGGGAGATGAGCTCAATGAGTCAAATTTAGCTTTCTAAACATTTCCATTGAATCATTCTAATGGCCAAATTAATGATTTTAAAGGAGAAAGAAAAGCTAAAGAGATTACTATTTGATCATTTTCTTGGATCACTATGAATAGGTGCTATCATAATGTCTGCATTAGGTTACATAACATTGTATAGTGCCCCTAGAGATCAATAAAAGATTTAGTTACAGGTTTCTTTTCCTCATGCTTGTTTCCATTAATGCTTGTTTCATACTCATAAAGAAAAGAAAGGTGGTAAATTTATTTTATTTTGTTAGTTGATTAAGAATGTTTTGTACCATCAGTATAAGGTTTTGTCTTTGGCAATATCAGAGTAATTATATGCGCATTTGTAATTTCAAATGATTTTATAAAAATCCATTGTTTCTGCTATCAAATGAAGTTAATTTATAGTGAACACAAAGGAAAATGATGATGATGACGATGAACACAACCACCAACTCTTCTTTTAAGTGATTTTTTCTCAAGGCAGCTAGAATGACAATTAACACAAAAAGAAACTTAGTATTAGGATAGCCTTAACTATAGGAGTGGGTTTTGGGGGAGCTAAATTAGTTATCGAATGTGATTCAGTGTTTTCTGCCTTCATGGAGATTAGTTCTTTTGTTTTTTGGTGGGAGGCTTCAGTGTTTTCTTTGTTTGTTTATTTTTCTCTTGGCCTAATTCTCTTAGGCCTTTGTAAATTCTTCTTGTATTGGCTTGCTTTTTAATACATTCTCTTCTGTTACCGCTCAAAAAAGAAAGCACAAAAAGAAACTTAGTGAAGTAAGAATGAAGGTTCCCATGATATCTCATATTGCATTTGTGAGGTAGAGGTAATTTTGGTTCCTCATGTTTGTCTTGTCATCTGTGTACAAGGGATAGCATACCATTTTCATGTCATTATCATGATCTAAATTTATGTCTTTCCATGGATGTGCCTTTTGAGCAGTTGTACAAAATTCTTGGGAAAAAATCCTGAATGTGGTCTACGTCAAAATTTACAATTAAATTAAGGTCTTAGATAGGAATGTGGTGCACTGGTTAGTATCCAGTTCTTGATCAAGAGAAACATCTTTTTTCCCTCACCCAACAATGGTATAGTTGGGCTCTCTCCATCTTTTTGCATTCTAGACCATTGCTTTAATACTCCTGCATTTGAAAGAAATAGGAGCCTCTACAGCTTCAAAAATATTTCATTGAGTCATAGGGTCTTGAGTAATATTTTGGAACTTACAAAAGTATGATCTATTAGTTTTTTAAGGTCCTAGAGTTGATACTTCAGCCATAGTATTCAGTTATTGAGTAACTTTACAAGTAAGGTACTAGAACATTGACTTGATCTTCAATGCTTTACTATGCCTTCGCTTATTTTTCATAGTTGGCTTTGTAGGATGCCTTGATATCTAATAAATGTCTCCTTCATAGCCTGGGAGGTTTCTTCTTCGAGCCTATGCTTATAAGGTTTCTTCTTCGAGCCTATGCTTATAATCATTATGCTTAACCAAAGAGTGTTAGTACAGTTCGTCAATGGCTTTATTATCATTAAAACCACCCACTAATCCATGGGTTGCGACATTGGGGCTAACAATACTTAATATGAAATGCATGTTCTCAAGTATCATCTAGTGACGTATATCTTCTATTACAATTCATAATTATTATTTTTTTTTGTAAATTTTTTTGAATTTTATAAAAATGTCAGAATATTAAAAAACTTAAACAAACACCCTAAAAACTCTACGAATCACATTAAGGAGTTTTCATTTAATTGTAGAAACATTTATATATCTTTTATTTTTATTTTTTCTTCAACAAGAAACTCAAAAATTGGAAGTATCTTAGAAATCTCAATTTTTATCAAATTTTAAGAAAAAACTTAAGAAAATCACACAGACACCCTACAAATTATGTAAATGACATTAACACATCTCAATTAAATCTATAAGCACTCAATATTATTTCATTAAATTATTTTCACAAAAACTGAAATTTGAGATTATAAAAACTCAAAACAACTCGAAAATTTAATAACTTGCTTTTAAAAATTTTAAATTAAAAAATAGGGAAATATCTCAAACTAATTTTTTGAATAAAAAAAATAAAGAATTAACATTGATTGATACTATGTAGTATTGGTTAATACTGACTAATGCTTATCAACTGGTTAATGGCTATATCAACGACATATTGGCTAATATTTAAACTCTCCTCGGAAGCTTAAGTACAATGAAAGTACAAAATTTTGACTACTATGAAAATAACTATCAACGTTTGGCCACATAAACCTTTGAGCATTTATTATAGCTTGTTTTCTCCATATTTTCTTGTGTCAATCTTTTGTGAATTTTTTGTTATAAACATGATCGCGATATTAAAATTTAATTCAACATTGTGAAATTTGGTGTACAAGAGACGCAGAGAGAGAGAGAGAGAGGACTTCAATTAAATAATTAATGGTGAGATTTATAATTTGAGTAAATTTTATAATTTCTTAGTAATTGTCATATTTATATTTGATTAAAATTTAATGATTTCTTAGTAATTTAACTTGTAAAATTAAAATATGATAGTTCAAATATCATCATGTTTTCAGTAATCTAATCAAAGTGATTTTTCTCGTAATTATATGTAAACTTTTTAATAAATTAATTATAGTTAAATAAAGGACAAAATGATGTTCTAATAAGTTGAATTTCATACATAGTATAAATTTTTGTTTAAAAATTAGTCAAAATGAGCACTTTTGTAACTCTAGTAGGAAAAAAAATTAAAATTTTTCCTACATTTTAGCTTTTATTTTGAGTAAAAAGACAATAAAAATATTTTTTTATTAAAAAAGCAAACTATATTTTAATATTATGTTTGTTAAATATAAAAAATTATCAATTTATAATTTTATTTAATGAATAAAGGAGAATGATTTCATGACAAAGGTCAAACAATGTTCCCCCGAAGAGTTTAGGCTGGACCCTTGCCTCGTGGTTTCCCTCGGTTATAAAAAAAAAACGTCAAACAATGTTTTCTCATTTCAGTATTTTTTATTTCTTTTTAATCTTAAATATTTAAATATTGCAAGTCTGTGATCAAGCCTAAATTCTCTAATCACAAGTTATGTATTGGGAAAGTGGAGAGTGGTGAGGTTCAAGTTAGATTAAGCTCAAGCATTTAACAAATGAAGTTGAGATTTAATTATGTTCAGGGTTTTTATTAGTTATACCTTGTCCATTTTCCTTTTTGAATTTTTTTTTAAACACCATAGAAAATTAACCACATAGTTTAAAAGTAAGTTAATGAGGTACAAGACTCCCGAAATTCAATCCAAAGGCAGTTTTCAACCTCTTGATCTTAATAGTTGAACTCACTAAGCGTCCTTAATAACATCCATGGACACCTAGTGCTTTCAAAAAATAAGATCAAAAAGCTAGAAATTGAATGAGAAGTCAAAATTTCATCCAATTGTAGACTATTAAGTCTGCATTCAATTTGTATGGTTAGTTTTTTTAGGTACATTGAAGTTTTTCTTAAAGAAAAGGAAAATTTTCTTAAAATTTTTGAACCTGTTCCCACCATGGATTGATGTATATCTCTTCAAACCCTATTGGGACAAGCCCATGGTGCCCCTGACCCCTAACAAAACTCATGGGCTAGACAAGGTACAGACCCACATGGCTAATGAAGCTATATTGATTGATTTGATTCATATTCTGAAAATGAGGCAGCTAGAATCTTCTCAGTGTGTAATTTTAGTACATTCAACTTCTACACTGCGGTCAATGAAATGGAAGATTCACATCTTCTGATTGTAGCCGGTGGTCAGTGAACTACCCTTTAATTACTTAATGCTGCAAAACCAAACCACTCAACCTACGATACTCAAAATAGGAATTTGTAGCTAAAATCATGAATTAGGTCAAAATTCCACATAAATATTTTGTTTTATTGATGGACTTTATCTTGGGTACCTATGACAAAAAACCACTTCCTTCAAGCATCTATAGAGGTTTTATCAATATTTTTCTTTGAATCATCATGAGGTATCCCTATCCCACATTTGAGGTGAGAACACGGAACCACCCACAAGCCTCTTCTTCTCACATGAACCCGAACCTCTATTATAATCCCAGAACCTCAATCCATAAAAATTTCATCATGTTTGATTTAGCTCTCTAGCACAAGAAACATAGCTCATTCCTCACTTGAAAAATAAGAATACAGTGGATGCCACCATTTATGAAACATAGCTCATTCCTCTACAATTATCATTCTTTTACTTGTAAATGGATAAATAACAGTAAAGAGGCAACTAAGTCAACTCTCTCCATATTTTAAGGCCTCAAATTCAGAATTTATATGATTTGGAAACATAGAAGTGACAACACTAAAATGGAGCTAATGGTTTATAGCATCTTGGAGATAGACTGTCCATTAAAAAAAAAATCCCTACTTGTCAAATGTTCCACAGTGAGTATTTCTCACCAAAAGAGAGATTTTGGGGGTGGGCGACTCGACCACACACCAGAAGAGATAAGATGGGATTAGAAGGGAAAAGAGATTTTCATGATCAAACCCAGTTTTTGTCTAAGAGGTGTTTAATGAAACAACGAGAAAGGTTTTATTTGAGAAAGAAAACAGAGTGGATAGCTTTGCAAAGAAGATTATCCTCTAGCTAGAGGATGTACAAACCTATTAGTTGTTCTTGGAATATGCAGAATAGAAGTCTAGAGGGAGCCCGTATTAGTTGCACAACAAGCACCTATCAAATATTTGTCTTAAATTTGCACAGCTTTCAACTTCAAAATCATCTTCTTTAAGAAATATCCCTATCCACTAATTGGCTAACAAAGTTAACCATTAGCCACCCCCACCAGCAAGGCAACTTTGGCTAACCAGTTTGACTGGTTTTTTAGAAAAGCAAGAAGCAATAGGAGATGATGACCACCTTGGCTTGATTTGACTGTGATAATACAATTCCTTTGAAAGACATCAACAATACTAAACACTTAATAAATATGTTAAAACACTAGTGCCCATCACTACCACTGTTGTTGCTGATTATGTTGCCAATCAATGAGAATGGGAAAAAGAGAGGGAGGGAGGGCAAGCCAGGCCTGAATTCAAATTGATCTCCCATTTTTTGGCCTGATCCCTAGCAGTCTCTAGAATGCAGACTCATTGGGCCCAACCAGTTGCACTCAAAGATTTGACATTTATAGAATTCAAAAAGGTTCTTCTTGTCAATGTAGAATTGTAGATGAAAAAATGGCGAAAAGAAAATAGAATGACATTTCACTAATTCAAATCAAAACCATTGGTTATACAAAAGTGGCTACACAAAATATAATGATGATTCAAACATTTATCTTCCTCCATAACACTATTGATTTCAACCATATACACTTCACCAAAATTGTATTGAGTCTCTCCAAACATAGGTCACATACAGTATTTTGATTTACAATTAGATGGACCATGCACAAACATTTATCTTCCTCCATAACACTATTGATTTCAACCATATACACTTCACCAAAATTGTATTGAGTCTCTCCAAACATAGGTCACATACAGTGTTTTGATTTACAATTAGATGGACCATGCACAGAGCTCTTGGATTTATAGAAAAAAAAATGTACAATTATAAACAGTGGCATTTATGTTCTTGGAAGGAAGTTAATGTAAATTTCTAACAGCAGCTCTTGGATGATAATGAAGCATTTCTTCCCACATCATCTCCCTAATCATCTCCACCTCTAAATCCATATCAATGTCTTTGAGATTGATTGGGCTCTTTGCTGATGGGTCTAACTTTGGATCATAAATTTCTGACATGTATGGGTGTTGGAGGGCTTCAACAACACTGATTCTCCTTGATGGGTCAAAAGTCAGCATCTTCTGCAACAAATCTAGGGCTTGTGGGTCAGCATTAGGATAAAGGTGGACGAATGGGGTACCATTGGAGTGGGGGAGAGTCTTAATGAAATCGCGTGCCCTTGGTTTGTCAATGAATTCCAAGTCAGACTCGGGAACGGTTCCAAGAATTTCGACAACTAGCTTCAGCTGGTTGAGGTAATCAGTACCAGGAAAGATAGGCTTGCGCCCTAGCAGCTCAGCAAAGATACAACCAACGGACCAAACGTCGATGGAGGACCCATAGTAGTTGCTGGAAAGGAGCAATTCAGGGGCACGGTACCAACGTGTAACAACATACTCAGTCATGAACCAGCCTCTGTCATCGCGAGCAAGTCCAAAGTCGCAGATCTTCAATTCACACTTGGCATTAACAAGAATGTTTCCAGGCTTGAGGTCACGGTGTAGAATGTTTGCAGAGTGCACATACTTAAGGCCCCGAAGCAACTGTATATCAAAGGCAAAAGAAAGTTCAGTATTAGATTTTTCACAAAATATATCTCTACTCGATGTAATTAAAAAGGCTGTGTAATTCAATTGCAACTTCTGCACAAACTTGTAAGAAAGTAAACAATGCAATTTCTGATGATAGTGAATTGCTGCTAGTACACCACTTGCAAGGCCAAACACAGACTACATAGCTTACTTCATAGTGGGAACCTAAGAGAAGTTCATTATATATAAGATAATTGCTTTCAACTTGGAAAATATGGAATGAAAATATGTTAAACAAAAAACAATAATACAGACAAAAATATTACTGAATATGTAACCTAATTGGTCCCAAACTTGTAAATGGATGGTAACACAAGGGCTTCCTTGACCCTTTTAATCTCTAGCAGTTTCACCTCCAAAAATAACTTCAGTCCCTCCCTCCAACATAGAAATACAAGATGACCAGATATTGAACCAACATAGAAATACAAGATGATCCTGATATTGAAAAAAGTGGTTAAAGAACCAATTATTATCTAATATTTACCCAACTTATCTCAGGTGCCATATAAAATAAATTAAAAAGAAGAACAATATAATCTCATAACTTGCAAGGCCAAACACGGACCACAGAAGACCTAGGTTAAAAGATATGAATACCGACAATGGAAATATGGGTGTGAAAAAAGAAACCCTTCATACATTTCTTTTTTACAGTGACGAAAAAAGAAAACAAAAGCCCTCAGCATCCATTCTATGCTCATTATGAAATAATTAAAAAAATGTTCTGAGTACATTGGCAAACCATACCTGGAATAGGAGATATTGGATTTGATCATTGGAAAATGCATGAGGGGATTTAATAACACGATTCAGATCTGTATCCATGAGCTCATACACCAGATAGACATCATTGAAACTTCTCCTATGATCTGGCACCATGATGTCCTTCAAAGCAATAACATTTTCATGCCGTAGTTGTCGAAGAATCTTCACTTCCCGTAGAATTCTGAGCGCATCAATAGGATTATCAAAGGCATTAGATATCTTCTTAACTGCAACCTTTTCTTTTGTTTCCTTGTTTAAAGCAGAGCAGACGATGCCATAGGCTCCACTGCCGATGGAATTGATAGGCGCATATTTCTTGTCCACCTCAAACGTGGTTTTTCCCAAAGAATAGCAATGCTTCCCATGTTTTCCAGACCCACATGGAGGCTGGTCCACCATAGTTGCCATTTCTCTGCAGATCACCATAAACATTTACATTTTACATTAGGGTTTATGTTCATATGAGAGAGAGAGAGAGAGTAGAGGGGTTCTGAGTTTAGAGCGGGAGAGAGAGAGAGAGAGGTCGGGGTTCTGGGTTTTTACCTTGGGATTTCAAGAGCCAATATAGAGAATCACAGCTGTGGAGGAAGATTTCAGCGGAACCAACAAATGTAAGCAACAGAGACCAACAGCGGAGAGAAAAAGGGTCGATGATGCAACGGCCAGGCTTTTCGCTTACAAAGATCGCTTTCCAAAACAAAATCAGAGAACAGAGAGACAGAGAGAAAGAGAAAGGTAGGAAGAAGAAAGAAGTGAATGAAAAGGAATTGGGTGTTCCCTGCTTTTTACTAGGTCTTCTCAAACGGTCTAAAGATCACATGATTACGTGGCGAGTCGTGATTGGAATGGAGAAATGCTTAGCTGTCGTACCGTTGGAAATGCTTTCAAGTTTGATTTCAAATTTAAATTTTAAAATTGAAAATGTTTTTATTCGAGTATTAGAAGGTTTACGTGCAATTTATCAATATTTGTAAATGATGAAAATTTGATATTAAATAAGACTGCAACTTGCATACATCATACAAAAGCATATGATATAAAAAATGTTAAGTTTAAATATTTTATTTATTATTTTAAATTGAATTTTTTATTTGAGAATATAGGAAAATAAAGGTTAAAAACAGGGGCAAAGATTCGTGTCGGCCGTACACATTATTTTATCAGCGGCGATATATATCGGTCCCATATTGGCCGATATTCATAATATCGGTCCTTTTTAAAAAAAAAAAATTCAAAACAGTGGTGGGCCCGAGTTGATTTCTCAGCCGATTTCGGCCTATATTTTCGTTTTTAATTTTTTTTTTTAAAAAAACAGCTTCCTTTTGGGTTATTTATTTATTTTTTAATTTAGAAAAAAAATAATAAAAAAATATCGATATTTAAAAAAAAGTAAAAAAAGAGGAGAGAAGTTTATCGCCCTTGGTTATAAGCATTATCACAAATATTGTTTTTGAGATATTATTAATGGCGATTGATAATATCGGGATATTTTTCAATTTCTCAGATTTTTACTCGGAAATTAACGGACAAATTTCTCAAAAAAATAATATTTAAAAAATAATAAATAGAAATATTAATAAATAATTTATTGGTATTTTATCGGGGATTTATAGTACATTTATAGGGATATTATCGTGATATTATCATTTAGCACGATTTTATTAGGAATTTACAGCAGTGTTTATAATATTAATGACGATTGGATTTCGCCGATATAAACGTCGTAAACATGAAAACTTGATATATGTTTTATAAAAAACTCTTATTGAATCCAAATTATCAACATAGCCACAATTAACATAATCCGAAACTGAAGTACGATGAAAGTACACTTTTGACTAATATAAAAATAGTTATAAACGTTTGGCCACATAAACCTTTAAGCATTTATTATAGCTTGTTTTCTCTATATTTTTTTGTGTCGATCTTTTGAGGAATTTTTGTTATAAACATGATCACAACATTAAAAGATTAAATAATTAATGGTGAGATTTATAATTTGAGTAAATTTTATAATTTCTTAGTAATTGTCATATTTATATTTGATCAAAATTTAATAATTTCTTAGTAATTTAACTTGTAAAATTAAAATATAATAGTTCAAATATCATCACGTTTTCATTAATATAATCAAAGTGATTTTCCCGTAATTATATGTAAACTTTTTAATAAATTAATTATAGTTGAATAAATGACAAAATGATTTTCTAATAAGTTGAATTTCATACGTAGTATAAATTTTTGTTTAAAAATTAGGCAAAATGATAACTTTCCTAACTCTGGTAGGAAAAAAAATTAAAACTTTTCCTACATTTTAGCTTTTATTTTGAGTAAAAATACAATAAAAATATTTTTTTAGATTTAAAAAAGTTAATTACATTTTAATATAATGTTCTTAAATATAAAAAATTATCAATTTATAATTTTATTTAATGCATAAAGGAGCATGATTTCATGACAATAGTCAAACAATGTTCTCTTTTTTCAGTATTTTTTTAATCTAAAATATTCATGATATTTCTTACTATTATTTACTGGACATTTAATTTGAAAAAATAAAATAAGGGAGCACTTACACACACCCGGATTTCCTGCCTCTACACACCCGAAATCGGATTTTCAGGTGAAATTACGATTTTACCTCCGCGTTTCCATTCATTCGAATGAATGCCCAGTTGATTTTGGCATTCATTCGAATGAATCCTCAAGTGTATTTTCAATTCATTCGAATGAATGGGCTGAACAGTAACACGGAATACTACTCAGCCCCATTCATTTGAATGAATGGATGATTCATTTGGATGAATAGTAATAAGATGATACAGTTTTCATTCATTCATTCGAATGAACCGACCGTTCATTCGAATGAATGGATGAACGTTCCGTTCATTCGTTCATTTGAATGAATACGAATGACCGTTCTCATTCGAATGATTCATCACGAATCATTCGAATGATTCATGAATTACAGTATAGACCGTTCTCATTCGAATGATTCATCACGAATCATTCGAATGATTCATGAATTACAGTATACAGTTCTTTAAATTTTTTTAAAATTTTAAACTTATTTTTTAAGCACTATGTATTTCCAAAATTTTTCAAATTGAATATCTAAACTAATTAAAATAAACTGATCATAATACTTTAAGACTTTAAGGTCTTTTGACACTCCTAAATATTTAAAACACAGTATTTTACAAATAAGGGTATCCCTAGGCTGTGTCAAAAACACATTTAGGGGGGTCAAAAGACCATGAAGTCTTAAAGTATTTTGATCAGGTTATTTTAGTTAGTTTAGATATTCAATTTGAAAAATTTTGGAAATACACAGTGCTTAAAAATAACTGTCTATATTTTAAAACATAGACCATTATTTTTTAAGCACTGTGTATTTCCAAAATTTTTCAAATTGAATATCCGGACTAATCACGATAATCTGATAAAAATACTTTAAGACTTCAAGGTCTTTTGACACTCCTAAATGTGTTTTTGACACAGCCTAGGGATACCCTTATTTGTAAAATACTGTGTTTTAAATATTTAGGGGTGTCAAAAGACCTTGAAGTCTTAAAGTATTTTGATCAAGTTATTTTAATTAGTTTAGATATTGAATTTGAAATTTTTTGGAAATACATAGTGCTTAAAAAATAATGGTCTATGTTTTAAAATATAGACAGTTATTTTTAAGCACTGTGTATTTCCAAAATTTTTCAAATTGAATATCTAAACTAATCAAAATAACCTGTTTGACCTCCTTAAATGTATTTTTGACACAGCTTAGGGATACCCTTATTTGGAAAATACTGTGTTTTAAATATTTAGGAGTGTGAAAAGATCTTGAAGTGTTAAAGTATTTTGATCAGTTTATTTTAATTAGTTTAGATATTCAATTTGAAAATTTTTGAAAATACACAGTATTTAAAAAATAAGTTTAAAATTTTAAAAGAATTTAAATAACTGTATACTGTAATTCATGAATCATTCGAATGAGAACTGTCTATACTATAATTCATGAATCATTCGAATGATTCGTGATGAATCATTCGAGTGAGAACGGTCATTCGTGTTCATTCGAATGAACGGTCAGTTCATTCGAATGAATGAATGGAAACTGGGTCATTTTATTACTATTCATTTGAATGAATTATCCATTAATTCGAATGAATGAGGCTGAACAGTGTTTCGTGTTACTGTTTAGCCCATTCATTCGAATGAATTGAAAATACACTTGAGTATTCATTCGAATGAATGCCAAAATCAACTGAGCATTCATTCGAATGAATGGAAATACGGGGGTAAAATCGTAATTTCACCTGAAAATCTGATTTCGAGTGTGTAGAGACAGAAAATTCGGGTGTGTGTAAGTGCTCCCATAAAATAAATAGTTAATAAAATATTATAGCTATGTGACATGTAACTCACTCACAAATTCTATCTCCATTTGTAAATTTAACTCAGGGAGTAATAATACGTTTACGCGTATAATCCAGCTGTCATGCCGTGGGCCCTTTTTAACGAACTCCAGTTCGGTTGTTTCTCACTCTCCCTCCCTCTCCTCTGCTCTCTCTCTCTTCTCTTTCTCTTCTCTTGCACTCTTTTTCAAGAACCGTTTGGGGTTTTAGAGAAGGTTTTCTCTCTCTCTTCCTTCTACCGTGAGAAATTCTATCTGGCTCTCGATCTTTAGGGTTTCAACTTTTGCTTCTACCGTGCTTGGATGAATACGAATACGATGTCTCGATCTACTCTTCTACTTTCGGCGGCCAATGGTATCTATCACTTGTTTCATTCTCTTCTTCTTTCTGTATTATTTTTTATTCAAACCTTTTCTTTCCATTTCATTTTCTTTTTCTTTTTATTCAATTCCTTTTTCTTCTTCTTGTTTCTCTATGGTGTCTAATTTCTTTTTCACATTGTTTCTTTCTTGGTGTTGTAAACGGTAATTTTTTTTCTCATTTTCTTTTTGTTCCGTTCTGTTTTTCTTCTTCTTCTTTTTTTTCTCCTTCCTCAGACGGCATTTGCATTCTTTAGGGTGTTATCATTTTTTGCCCCTTCATCTTCAACCCTATTTTCCTTAATTATTTGTTTCTTTTTCATGCCCTATTTTGTTATTCACAGCAGTAGTATATTATTTGGATGAAGTTATTCAGTTTGCTATTGGTTTATTGGTTTTGAAGCATTTGATTTTAGTGTTGTGGTGCCAAAACATTTAATTTGAGTATACCACCTAACTTGCTCACTATGATTGTTATTAGGGGATAATAATACATCTGGGAGGCATATCGAGAAACTTCATCGTGCAGCACTATTAAAGAGCCGCTTTGCTGATACCATTCTTAAGGCTCAAGAAAAGACCCTTGGCCTGGTTGGTTACAAACTCTTGGTTTTATTGAAATTTGTGGAATATGTGCCTATTTATATGTGCTAAAATTATTATTGGTTACAATTTTTTTTAATGTATGCAGGGTGAAAATTGGAGTCCTAATAAACTAAAGCAGGCAAGGATGGAGCTTGAAAGACAACATAGCAAAGGTTCAAATTCCTCTCTCTCTGTCTCTTTCTCTCTGTGGGTTTGCGTATCTGCATGATAGGCTTTCTCTCTGTGTGTGTATGTCCTTGTGTCTGCATGTTAGTGTGTGTTGATGGTGGTTGGGCGTGAGTCTTGTTCATATGGTCAGGAAAGGCAACATAATATTCAATTCAGTTGTGATATCTATTTGTTGCCTTAAATGCGCATTACAATGCGCAACCATCAATTATCCCACAATATCCATCTTGTATGATGGCATTCTAACTTTTCTTTTTGTATTTAACCAGAGAGGGCACGACTGAATGCGGAAGCTGAAGCTGCAATGCAAGCAGAAGCACTAGAAGCTAAACGGAAGCGAGAACTCGAGAGAGAAGCAGCACGTTTGGCTTTGCTAAAGGTAAGCTTGCTTTTCATAGTAAGGTCTTATCATATGGGTAGTACAAATGTACTTTTAAGTGGATAACCATTGCCATCATTGTGTGGATAATTGTATGTCTAACTTCAACAATCAAATCCAATCGACAAATATCTCATTATGGACACAGAGGAAATGGATGCAACACCCCATATACACAAAAGTTTAAGATACAAATGTGGGATACAGGTGCCCCATTCATAACATATTATGACATTAATCTTAAGGTTTTACCTGAAGCATTTTATCTTTGATGTTTCTCTCACTTGCACTAAATGTAGTCTTGCAAAGATGATAAGCATTACATGTTTTTTATTTGTAAAGTCTATTGCAGTAAAATATTTTGTGGCATTACATTTTATCTATCACATTCCTTTTAATTACTGGATACTTAAAACTAATATCTTGTCATTCGTTTTATAATTCTAATGACAAAGGACAATAAATCATTACAAGTAACAAATATACAACCAGGAAAACAATATTTAGTTAGTGCACCATATCCTGCCTGGCATGGTACACTGAAGACATACAAGTAACTATTATAATAGGATGACCAGAAACTAAAATAAAATAGATGAATTTACCTATTGTTAGCCAATTATGAACTTAACAATAAAAATCCACCACAATCAAGTTTCCCCACTTCTAAGAATTGGTTGTTCTAATATTCTGTTTAGCTATCGATTTGAAAGTAATCAAGTCAAATGATAACATATAGTCCAAACGCATGGCAGTTCCATTGTATAATCAATAAGACACCTGAGCCACTAGCCTCCCATCACATGTAGATTTGAAGAAATCACCATCGTCGCACCTTGGCCAGCCCAAGGGAAAACAATCAGCTGACCTGAAAGGTGAGTAGCAGATTTCAGAATTGACATAGATGAACCATTGTACAAAGCTTTGATCGTAATGTTTGACAGAACTAAGTTCCTTACAGACCAGAAATATTCATTCAGATCATCGTAATTACACCAGGATGAATGAGTAGCTTTCCCATTTCAGTTTTTTCTTGCCTCCTGGAATATTAACACCATAACTTAATTCTCTACATTATATTAAAAAGACAAAGTACAATAATAACTTTCTAAGAAAAGATGCTTTAACAGAAACTTGCCCTCTCAATTACACGATACAATGGGGTTATGACCTTTTTCAGAAAAGCCTCATCTTCTCCACCATATGAAGGTTTGATTTTTTCTCCAGTCAAAGTGCTGACATTTCCAGCTAATAGACCATGAAGCTCATATGCCATCTGAAAACATATGAGATTTCACTACTGATAGATAGTAAAAAAAAACATACTTTTTTACTTGGAAAAAACAAAAAACTACGCTAAGTAAAAGGAGACAATAAAAACCCTCAAAAATAAATGACAACAGCACTAACATTATGAAAAATGTAGCATAGGCATTCTGGCATAAAGCGGATATTTGCAGCTTCACCCCAAATAAGAAGATGTAAACCCATATACAGTATCTTACTTTGCCGCATCTCTTGTTGGCCATGAGGAAATCTGAAGGATAGAATTGGAAATGCTTCAGTGATATAGCATCAAGCAATTTTCAAAACTCAGACGCACTAGGAACATAAAAGATGGACAAGTAATGAAAATAAATTGTGAGAGAATCTTACCGCACCATGTTTTATAGTTCTTAAATAGTTTCTTCATAACTGCATCTACAGCTCGATCATTTAGCTGTACCAGGATTCAGAGGAATAGTGAAACTAACATGTTATGTCTTAAGTATAATTTTCTCAGTTATTGCTTTTTACCAATATATTTTGCGTATTTGTGCAGGTGGAAAGGACGGTTGAACACAACGAGTACTCCTCGTATATGAGGGAGTTAGAAATGCTCACTTCTTATCCAACCGGAAGAAATCCTTTGCATCAATTCGGCTTATATTTGAAACTAGAGGAGGATGATGAACTTGAGGAAGGAGAAATTGTTCTTTACAAGAATGAGGAACTTGAAGAAGGTGAAATTGATTATAGAGTGTTGATGATGCCCTCCAACAACCATACATGTCAGAACTTTATGAGCCAAAGTTATACCCATCGGCAAAGATCCCAATCGATCTCAAGGACATTGATATGGATTTAGAGGTGGAGATGATTAGCGAAATAATGTGGAAAGAAATGCTTTATTATCATCCTAGTGCTGCTGTCACAAATTACACTAACTTCCTTCCAAGAACATTAACTTCCTTGGTTATTATTTTACTTTTTTTGGGAGGGGTTGGAGCTCTGCATGGTCTATCAATTTGTATATCAAAATTTTGTATGTGACTTATGTTTGGAGAAGAAGTTTATATGGTTGAAATCAGTAGTACTACAGAGGAAGATAATAGTGTATAGAGTCATCATTTTTTTTTATATACCATTTTTGTATAATGAACAGATTTGATTTGAATTAGTGAAATGCAATGGTTCTTTTTGTTTTAGCCATTTTTTCATCTGCATTTAGTAGAATATTTTTGATTTCTATTAGTGTCAAATCTTGCAGCAAAGGTAAGCAATAAGAATTATAGTGAAAAGGTGAAAATATTCTAATTTTTTTTAGAGTTCTGTTTTGATGGAATGCCAGTTACTAACGGAATTTCATTCACCATCATATCACTTGTGACTACTTCCAACATATCTTGCAGCAACAATACCACAGCATCATGCTTATATTTATCACCTTCTTTCTGAAACAATGAAAGAAAAATAATAATGTTCTCATTGAGTTAGAGTAAAACAAACATTAACAGTTATTTGGAAAAATAAAAGTAAACTATGCACCAAGATTTCCACAAGCTCCATAATTTTTTTGCAGAGGATAGGGTGAGAGCTCATTCTGAAATTGACAAGAAATCTGTTCTTTGAAATGCAATCTTCAATTTCTTTAATACTTATATCAATGATCCTGTCATATAAACAAATACAGAATGAAATTCTCCCTGGTAAATACCATCACATCATCATCATCATTGAAAAATAAAGAAATTAAGGAGAGGCATTTTCTCAATGTTCTCCTGAAGCTTGTCACATGGAATTATGTGTCCTTGAGAACTAAAGCAAAAAAAAAAAGTTTCAATGGAAGCAAAAATATGAAGTAACACAAAAAAAAATGATAGACACGGCTAAAACTTAATTGTTTGACAGATCATGTTTTATTTTGAAAGAAACCAAACTTACTCTGAATTTTCCTTCTTTTTCATTAGAGTGAATTATGTGACAACATGACACTGCCATGGGTCTGATTATGTGTAGCAACATTAAATCAAATGTACTCTGAATTTTCTCTTTTTCATAAGAGTGAATTATGGGATAACATGAAACTGTCATGGGTCTGATTATGTGTAGCAACATTAAACCAGTACACCATTTGGTATTTGTGGAACAGACATTGTTTTATGGATATTTCTTTAATAAAAATAAGGCCTATGCCAAAGTATTTGTAGATGTGGAAGTGTCAAAGAAACAGACAATAGCAAACCTTTTCTCATTTCCCCAACCACCAGTAGGTCTAGAACATGCTTAAAAGATTTATAGCATTCAATCACAGCAAACTTCATATACTCATCAGCACAGATGTGCTTCCACAGATCAGAGTCCTTTCTTCGAAATTGAGCTGCCATGTCTATCGCTACAGGGATCTGCACAGATGGATGAATAACATCACAGAAGTGAACAGAAATTACCATAGACTCGGATCTGCACAGATGGACGATACATACGTTGCTAGCAAGCAAAAATGGTGGCCACTGTATTAGATCCTTGTTAATATCTGATGAGTAAGGAACTAACAATAGATCCATTTCCCTGCATTAAGGTAAAAATACCAGTTCCATTCAATTAGGGAAGGGGACAAGAATATAGAATCAATAGAATGTACAGCATGGCATGAATGTTAATCAACTAAGGAAGCATTACCTGTCACTTATGAGTTCTTCTTCACGGAAACTGCATATGACTTCATCCCATAACTGAGCAAACTTGGCTGCCTCCTCAGTCTTCCTGTTTGGAGCAACCTCAAAGTTGGTTGTTTAATACAAGATATGTGAGGAGCTTAACTATATTGATATTGTGCTTAAAAGTATCAACAGTTTGTTTTACAACCTCATTGAAGCGCTTAGACAAAAGAAGCCCTCTATTTTGCCTCTTTCCAGAGGGTACCAGATGTGCATTGACTGCTCCTGGTAAAGATTGGAAAAAAAACAGTATGAGAGGAAATTAGAGACCAACAGGAAGATGGATACCATTTGGAACAAACTCAAACCAAGCATAATTAACACGCCGGACCTTCATTATGTCTTTATTTGGCCCCACCAGTGGCTTTATCTCTTCGAAGAAAATTAATGAGTAACACAACTTGCATGTTTCCTGATATTTTTTACTAGAAACACACGTGGGAATTGTACATGGATGTAATAGCTAAATGCAAATTTTGAACATAGAAGTAAAACCCAGAAGAGAGTATACCTGGAGAAAGAAAGTAGAACCAAAACAATGAGAAGATCTAGAAAAGGAAATAGTACAGAATCAAAGGAAAAGATGGTACTCATACTCACTTGACAAGTGCAAACTGAGTGTAACGCCCCTCTCCTTTTACAACCTAAACAGAGCGGGGCGTTACAGTTGGTATCAGAGCATGGTTCAACTCTCTGCCTGAGGGTGTGGGCTTGGTTGTTGTTTGTACAGAGCAGAGGAAGGCTCTGGCTTTAAGGGGGTTAGATTGTAATACCCCGCCTCAAAAAAGTCCCACATTGCTAGTTGCTTTGGAAATTCCCTAGTATATAAGTAGTAGCCTTCTTCCTTCTAGCATGAGGCCTTTTGGGAGCAACAGTGGATTGGCTTGCCAAAGCAAAGCCGTGTGGGTCCGTGTGTAGGTCGAAAGAGGACAATATTGTACTAGAGAGACAGGCCGTTACAAATGTTACACTGACTTTCCTGCATACCCCTACCAACATAAATTCTTGGCTGAATAGAAGTAAACAGACATCAAAAACCATGTTTCTAGCTAACATAAAGAATAGATGACATTAATATATTCATTTCTATATTAGATACAAAACTGAAGGTTATCATTGTGGAAGAATGAAGTACATCCAAAAAATGGCAGGTCACATCGAACTGTAATTTTTTTTGGTAATATGATAGGTTAGCTTTTCAAGTAGTATTGGTAAACGTATGGTTATTGCACACTATTTGTGGCCATTTTCCACAAAAGCCTGTCAAAATCCAATCGCGCAACACTCTCCCTATACCCGTCGGACCTGGTTTTCCTCTTGCTGCCCCATCGACATTGAATTTTTATGTACCCACTTGAGGGGGATACCAAGAGATTTGTGCCCTGGATTTCCTTGGCATCTTGCTAAGACAACCTTCCCAAGAAGTAAGGAGGTCATCCATTCTGAAACCTCTGAACTCTTCTCCGGACAAAATCCATGTGTAAAGCCTCCACTTGGCTTTCTGGACAAGATCATTTTCCTCTACTTCCTTCAATTTGAAGATCCTGGTATTTCTTTCCCTCCATACTGTCCATAGAACAACATAGCAGATTTGCTTCTGCTCTATTTCAGTTTCTTGGTACCATTTTAGACAGTTTCATTTTCATACCCATACCCCCACCCAGTTGTAATATGCTTATCTCAGCCTCTTTCTTTTTTTCCTACTTCGCATTTACTCTCCATCTAAGTTTTCCATGTGACAACGGATGGTGGTGTCATGTATTTTGTCATGACATAATGAAAAGGAAAAAATATTGAACTTATTATATTTTCAAAATATGGTATAGAATATAATATAGATCAATGTAGCCATATTAAGTAGTCTCGAGATTGTTCACGATGATGTATTGATATTTGATCTATGTTGCACCGTACCAACATGGACACAGAGGAAATGGATGCAACACCGCATATACATAAAATTTAAGATACAAATGTGGGATACAGGTGCCCCATTCATAACATATTATGACATTAATCTTATGGTTTTACCTGAAGCATTTTATCTTTGATGTTTCTCTCAATTGCACTAAATGTATTCTTTCAAACATGATAAGCATTACATGTTTTTTATTTGTAAAGTCTATTGCAGTAAAATCTTTTGTGGCATTACATTTTATCTATCACATTCCATAAAAGCAACCTAACAATATGCCAATCTTAGTTCTCAATCCATCGTCGAAGCATTGGAAATATAAAGAATACTCCAGCCAGTAAATTTGGCAACAAGTATAATATCACTGCCATGATATATAAAGTAGGTACACCCTTTACATGTTTGAGGAAATTTGTAAACTCTTTCACTACTGCAGGAGGGGTAATGTACAAATAGTGGAAGTAACAAAGTGGAAGAACCATAACCCAGGCAAAACTAACAAGAATCTTGAGAACATTTCTAAGCACGTCAATAAATTTCCACCTGTGATAGCCTGGGAAGTTCAAAACAATGTCTAGAATACCTGTCATAAATGAAGGAAAAGTAAGACACATGCATCTGAAGCCAATTTTTACTCTAATTAAAATGATATCTGTTTCTAGATTGAACTACCCTAATTTAATCACTTCAACCATTCATTTGATGGGGCAGTTGTCTAAATAAATTTTGGGCTATCCTGATGAGAATCCCATATGACGTAGCCATCCCTATCAACAATGGTGGTCTCAGATCAGGCCAACTGGACATTTGCAGGGTGGGGAATAAGGTTCTCAAGTAGTTCACTAACAGGTAGCAAGTATGCTAGAAAGGAGATTTATGACCCTTGATTAGGAGGTCAAACTTTTGAGTATTGTAGACCACTAGTTAAACAAAGTGTTTGCATGTGAAACTCAACAGTTTGTAAGAGGGAGAAGGGTGCGAGGGCCAATGTTTGTGAATTTATTTTCACCAAGACACCTTCTTTTGGTGGGGGTTAGGGAACTTCCATTAGATTAGAACCACCTTTTTGAACCCCAAATCCTCTTTGTCTTGGAGCCATGATAAGCATAGCAAGAGAAACTCAATAGAGTAAACCTTTTGTGAACCCCACATACACGGATAGATGATGTGTGAGAATTCACAATTCCACACACCCTTCCTTTTACCAGCTCCAATTTAAAGCCATTAACCTTGTGCTCTAAGCCCAACTAATTTCAGCCATTGCAAATATTTGAGGTTCGATAAAAGGCTAGGGATCATAGTGAGTTAAATTCTAGAAATTGGGGTCAATTTGGGATGATTTCAATCCAACTTTGTGATACACTAAAAATAAGTTCAAATTAGATAGGGATCAAATCCACAAAGGGTAGATGTGTGTGAGGGTGGTGTACACACACATATAGTGGGTCTCCCCTAAGAACTAGGCCTCACGAATTTCTGTGCATAGCTTGGTGGGTTCACATGGATGGGCTGGTTTGAAAGTTCTTGGTTTGTTATGGTGCCTTTACAATTTTTTGGTTGTAACTGAAGCCATGCTTTTTAAGCCAAGACTAGATGGAATCCCATGAGGCCTTGGCCTTAGGGGAGAATTTATATATATTAGTCACAAAATTTTTTTTTGTCTTTTCGGCATGGAGTCTATGGTGTCAACTTGTTTTAAATAATTTAAGACGCAAACATGCTCAATGTGCATTTGCAACTTATTTGATAAAAGAACAAATGGATTCACTTACTCACCAAAAGTCATTTAATTCATCCCTAGCCATTAGTCTTCACGTTTTAACACAAATTTATGGAGTACAGTACAGTCAATGACAATTTAGAAGTGTATTATTCTTTACTCTAATTAACCATTTTAAAGAATACTTTGTTACTTTTTTTACAGGTGATAAATGATGGTATTCGTTTTATGGGACCATTGTTGCTGAATAAACTTATCTTGTTTCTTCAGCAAGGTGTTGCAACCATCATTGGATTCTCTTTCATGATTATATCCTTCTTATTAGAATTGCAATGATGAATTTGTGGTGTTTGAATTCTTGGAACTTAGTGATTAATTTATGTTGTTCCTTTATTATTATCTAGTCAGTGATCAAATGTATTTCTTGAGTTTATTTTGAGGATTTTTTTTTTCTGTATGACGAAATCATTGGTGATCAGTAGTAACTTGGGCAATAAATAGTCTGTCAAAGGCTTCCTCTTCTGTTTCTATCCAGGTTTGACTGTAGATAATATATTCTACCTTCCACACTGAATGTGGAATAAGTGATCATAAATTCGAACTGTATCAGGTCAAGAACCATTGGGTTTGGCCATTTACAGAGGCCATGTTCATTTGAAATTCTCCATAACAGTAGAATCATTCATTCATAATTTTGAACAGTCTACTCCTTTTGAGCCATTGATTTTTTTCCCCTTGAATGATACCAGATTAAAACTCCCAAGACATACCCATCACTCCTATATTTTTTTTATCTGCGTTACATGGGTTGCTCAAAACTTGATGTTCCATGATGCAGCGAACAATGAACTGAATTGCAGGTGGATCATAATCCAGATTGAAAACTGGAACCTATTTAATTAGTTTATATTATATGATTTTTTATTATTTCTAAGATGGAAGTTTTGCCTATGACTTCATAAGAAGTTAAAAACTAATATTTCATTTAATACTTTTTTATAGATATTGTAAACATTTATCTTGAAAAAGAATACTACCCCAACGAACTATGGTGGTTGGCATGTATTTATCCTCAAACCTTGGAACCACAATCCATGATCCAGCTAAGTAGGTAACCCTGGTTTTGATATACCTACATGCCACTTCTTGCCTGCACTTTCTATTCTCACGAAGAGCTGTACATTAAAGGTGATGCCCTCTGCTAATATCTCTTGAATGTGGATTGATGGCCAATTTATTTATTGTCCACTGTTTTGTTTTTTGAAGTGAAAAAAAAAAAAAATACTGTCCACTGTTTCATGTGTAACCCTCTAACTTGCAAATTCTGCTGTTTTTCAAGTCATAAGATTTCTAATCGGTACCACCTTTTGAGTGCCTCTAATCTTGCATGTGTCATGAATTTACTTGTGTATATATGTGTGAATGGAGGAGGTTTGGTTTGGCTTACTGTATTTCTCACTCCCAATCATTGTTGTTTAAATCTTACAATATACAATTCATATCTTAAGATTCATATGAAAATATGATGTAACAAACGGAACAATTCCTATCAGTTTAGAATCTTATGATTCCTACGGACGATAATAATTATTGAGCTATTTGGAATTTGGAAGCATGAAACTTTTGGTCACGTCATGAAACTTTCATGGGGTGACAAATTTTTGGGGACTACCTTGGCTCCAATGACACACCTAGCTATCTCACACCCACCTACCCCCCGTGAATTCTATCTTTATCCAATTTGATCCCATTCCGAGTCAGATGGACTATTGATTTAGCACCATGAAGTTTACACCGGTGGATGAAATTGAGTTTTTGAGACCTTAAAAAATATGATTTTACTTATCTGATCGAAGTAATTTTTTATAGGCCACCTTATTCAAGCTAATACCTTTCTAACCAACCAATCCAAATGGGCTCACATGGGCCCCACATGGGGATACCTCAAATAAGACACCTTAGAGTACCTTTTGGATTTATATGTGATTGATTAATTTACTTTTGACATAATAACTAATTCTGGTTTGGAAAAATAGGACGGTTTAAGCTGATGCTATGCTGTTCTTTCAGGTTCTAGACATATAGATGGCTACATATTTGCTATATTATTGGGTCTAATATCCATCCTCAAGTATGTTCTTCTCATTGATCTACTTGAATTGTTTTATCATCAGTTTCCTCAAGCATTTTGAGATTTTTCCTATGCTTCTGCAAGTTTAGACAATAGTATGATCCAATGTATCATCATTTCAAGAAAATATTGATGTATTAGCATCATAGAGGCATAACTACATCAATCTTAAAATGTCAACGATGAAATTACAATAACTGAAAACAATAGGTATTTTTTTATACAATTGAGCCAATATAGGGACCACTGTACAAATTAGCCAATAAATATTGACTGAACATGTTCAAAGTTCAAACCCCATTATTGTATGTATGTATTCATACTTTGAAGAAAGCGCAAGAAGGCTGTTGTAATAAAAATGCTAGAAGTTGAATATATGATATCCTTTCTGAAAATATCCAATGGTGATGAACCACTCCATGCAACAATTATCATTGCCTGCATCAAAACAATGTAAATGCATTAATAACTCATTGTACCGGAACTAAATTAAAATAGGAGTTGGTGTAATAATCCTTTCAACCAATACATTCAACACACATTTATTGTATGATTTTGAATAAAAAGTGAGGTTCGTGGAGGTTAAGGTATATTTTACAGGATATGGGATTTCACTAGCTCCTCATGTTATGAGAAACATCAATAAGGAACCAGACTCATAGGCAGAACAAGGAGTCCAAAGGGATCACATGTTATTTATGGTTCTTTAGTTTTATTTTATTGGGAGTTCTTATAGCATATGTTCCTTTCCTTGCATTTTTTTCTTCCCTTAACACATTTTTTCTACTTTGCGACTGAAAATTCATTGTCAGTTATTCACTTCAGACAAAGGAAAAAAATTGCAGTTACTAAAAAGTACCTGGAACATCAGTATGTAAGATTTCTTGGAATTCAAACACAAACATGTAGATTTCTTGCAAGTTGTGGCCCTTTTCACCCTTGCCTTAAATTCAAATGATTTATAATTGTCACCAATTCAGAAAAGGAACAAGAGATCATTTGTTAAACAAACTAGAATCATCATCATTTCAACATTGGGTCCTATGGAAATCCAAACATAGCCCATAACCAATCAAGAAGATCCAAGTCTCCGGTTTTCTGCCTCTGCTGCTCAAAGGTAGTAGGCCAATTCAAGCCACGAGTGTTTGACGGAGCTGCTACAGCTGCTTTTATCTGGTGGAACAATAAAACATGACTTTATGCTTTAGCTATACAACCTGAAAACAATGACAGGCCATCTACAACTGATAATTAGCAATGGCTAAAGACAAGTCTTGGCAAGACCTCCTCGAGTTGCTTGATAGACTGTGAAGCTGCAGCTGCATCCAAGGGAAGAATGTTGTATGGAGTATAGTTTTCCTTCTTTTCTTCGACATCTTTAGCTGCTGCAATAATCTGCTCAAGGTAAATCACCCAGAAGCTTCAGAAATCGACGACAGATCACAAGAACATGGATGACAATAATGTGAACACAGGAAGCAAGACAATGAGATCAAAACCATCTAACTGGCAAGAGGAAAAAGAAAGAAATAGGAGCCTCTGCTGCTCAAAAGTAGTAGGCCAATTCAAGCCACGAGTGTTTGACAATGGTCTATAATGCTGAAAGATGCAGAGAGCCCAACTATACCATTGCTGGTTGAGGGAAAAAAGATGTTGCTCTTGATCAAGAACTGGATACTAGCCAGTGCACCACATTCCTATCTAAGACCTTAATTTAATTGTAAATTTTGACACATCCATCTGGATATATGCAACTGAATTCAAAGTATTGCCTGTTCTGTCTCCTTTATGGAGTTGTTCAGTTGCAATACATATTTCACAGAGGGAGATGAGCTCAATGAGTCAAATTTAGCTTTCTAAACATTTCCATTGAATCATTCTAATGGCCAAATTAATGATTTTAAAGGAGAAAGAAAAGCTAAAGAGATTACTATTTGTTCATTTTCTTGGATCACTATGAATAGGTGCTATCATAATGTCTGCATTAGGTTACATAACATTGTATAGTGCCCCTAGAGATCAATAAAAGATTTAGTTACAGGTTTCTTTTCCTCATGCTTGTTTCCATTAATGCTTGTTTCATACTCATAAAGAAAAGAAATGTGATAAATTTATTTTATTTTGTTAGTTGATTAAGAATGTTTTGTACCATCAGTATAAGGTTTTGTCTTTGGCAATATCAGAGTAATTATATGCGCATTCGTAATTTTAAATGATTTTATAAAAATCCATTGTTTCTGCTATCAAATGAAGTTAATTTATAGTGAACACAAAGGAAAATGATGATGATGATGATGAACACAACCACCAACTCTTCTTTTAAGTGATTTTTTCTCAAGGCAGCTAGAATGACAATTAACACAAAAAGAAACTTAGTATTAGGATAGCCTTAACTATAGGAGTGGGTTTTGGGGGAGCTAAATTAGTTATCGAATGTGATTCATCTAATGCTATCAAATGGACCAGGGGAGTGAAGCACCCTCCATGGAGATTAATCATCTTAGCAAGGGGGATTAAGGAACTGGTTAGGGGCCGGGAGATCTCTTTTGTGCATATTAATAGAATGGCCAACGGAGTGGCAGATTTCTTTGTTAAAAATAGGATCGAATGGCCGATTTGTGGTATTTTCTGCCTTCATGGAGATTAGTTCTTTTGTTTTTTGGTGGGAGGCTTCAGTGTTTTCTTTGCTTGTTTATTTTTCTCTTGGCCTAATTCTCTTAGGCCTTTGTAAATTCTTCTTGTATTGGCTTGCTTTTTAATACATTCTCTTCTGTTACCGCTCAAAAAAGAAAACACAAAAAGAAACTTAGTGAAGTAAGAATGAAGGTTCCCATGATATCTCATATTGCATTTGTGAGGTAGAGGTAATTTTGGTTCCTCATGTTTATCTTGTCATCTGTGTACAAGGGATAGCGTACCATTTTCATGTCATTATCATGATCTAAATTTATGTCTTTCCATGGATGTGCTTTTTGAGCAGTTGTACAGAATTCTTGGGAAAAAATCTTGAATGTGGTCTACATCAAAATTTACAATTAGATTAAGGTCTTAGATAGGAATGTGGTGCACTGGCTACTATCCAGTTCTTGATCAAGAGAAACATCTTTTTTCCCTCAACCAACAATGGTATAGTTGGGCTCTCTCCATCTTTTTGCATTCTAGACCATTGCTTTAATACTCCTGCATTTGAAAGAAATAGGAGCCTCTACAGCTCCAAAAATATTTCATTGAGTCATAGGGTCTTGGGTAATATTTTGGAACTTACAAAAGTATGATCTATTAGTTTTTTAAGGTCCTAGAGGTGATACTGAGGTGATACTTCAGCCATAATATTCAGTTATTGAGTAACTTTACAAGTAAGGTACTAGAACATTGACTTGATCTTCAATGCTTTACTATACCATGGGTTGCGACATTGGGGCTAACAATACTTAACATGAAATGCATGTTCTCAAGTATCACCTAGTGACGTATATCTTCTATTACAATTCATAATTATTATTTTTTTTTGTAAATTTTTTTGAATTTTATAAAAATGTCAGAATATTAAAAAACTTAAACAAACACCCTAAAAACTCTACGAATCACATTAAGGAGTTTTCATTTAATTGTAGAAACATTTATATATCTTTTATTTTTATTTTTTCTTCAACAAGAAACTCAAAAATTGGAAGTATCTTAGAAATCTCAACTTTTATCAAATTTTAAGAAAAAACTTAAGAAAATCACACAGACACCCTACAAATTATGTAAATGACATTAACACATCTCAATTAAATCTATAAGCACTCAATATTATTTCATTAAATTATTTTCACAAAAACTGAAATTTGAGATTATAAGAACTCAAAACAACTTGAAAATTTAATAACTTGCTTTTAAAAATTTTAAACTAAAAAATAGGGAAATATCTCAACTTTTATAAAAATTTTAGAAAAATCTTAAGAAAATCACACAGACAGCCTACAAATTATGTAAATGACATTAACATATCTCAATTAAAATCTATAAGCACTCAATATTATTTCATTAAATTATTTTCACAAAAACTCAAAACAACTCGAAAATTTAATAACTTGCTTTTAAAATTTTTAAATTAAAAAATAGGGAAAAATCTCAAACTAATTTTTTGAATAAAATAAATAAAGAGATTGATACTATGTAGTATTGGTTGATACTGACTAATGCTTATCAACTGATTAATGGCTATATCGACGACATATTGGCTAATATTTAGACTCTCCTTGGAAGCTTAAGTGCAATCAAAGTACAAAATTTTCTTGTGTCAATCTTTTGTGAAATTTTTGTACTTTTTTAAGTGTTTATCTGAATATTAAAATTTAATGCAACATTGTGAAATTTGGTGTACAAGAGAAGACGCAGAGAGAGAGAGGACTTCAATTAAATAATTAATGGAGAGATTTATAATTTGAGTAAATTTTATAATTTCTTAGTAATTGTCATATTTATATTTGATTAAAATTTAATGATTTCTTAGTAATTTAACTTGTAAAATTAAAATATGATAGTTCAAATATCATCATGTTTTCAGTAATCTAATCAAAGTGATTTTTCTCGTAATTATATGTAAACTTTCTAATAAATTAATTATAGTTGAATAAAGGACAAAATGATTTTCTAATAAGTTGAATTTCATACATAGTATAAATTTTTGTTTAAAAATTAGGCAAAATAAGCACTTTTGTAACTCTGGTAGGAAAAAAAATTAAAAAATTTCTTACATTTTAGCTTTTATTTTGAGTAAAACGAAAATAAAAATAATTTTTTACATTTAAAAAAGCTAATTATATTTTAATATTATGTTTGTTAAATATAAAAAATTATCAATTTATAATTTTATTTAATGAATAAAGGAGCATGATTTCATGACAAATGTCAAACAATGTTCCCCCGAAGAGTTTAGGGGGGACCCTTGCCTCATGGTTCCCCTCGGTTATAAAAAAAAACGTCAAACAATGTTTTCTCTTTTCAGTATTTTTTATTTCTTTTTAATCTTAAATATTCATGATATTTTTTTCAGTTCAGTTACAACATATGGACCTTTGGACATTCACTCAATTTAGGGTTCTAAAAAATAAATAAGAGTTCTAAAATCAATTACTATTGCAAGTCTGTGATCAAGCCTAAATTCTCTAATCACAAGTCATGTATTAGGAAGTGGAGAGTGGTGAGGTTCAAGTTGGATTAAGCTCAAGCGTTTAACAAATGAAGTTGAGATTTAATTATGTTCAGGTTTTTTATTAGTTATACTTTGTCCATTTTCCTTTTTGAATTTTTTTTTTTAAACATCATAGAAAATTGACCGCATAGTTTAAAAGTAGACTTAATGAGGTACAAGACTACCGAAATTCAATCCAAAGGCAGTTTTCAACCTCTTGATCTTAATGGTTGAACTCAGTAAGCGTCCTTAATAACATCCATGGACACCTGGTGCTTTCAAAAAATAAGATCAAAAAGCTAGAAATTGAATGAGAAGTCAAAATTTCATCCAATTGTAGACTATTAAGTCTGCATTCAATTTGTATGGTTAACTTTTTTTTTTTTGGTACATTGAAGCTTTTCTTAAAGAAAAAAGGAAAATATTCTATGTTTGACTTCCTAATATATACATGTACCTGATTTTTGAAATATTTAAACTTCTAAATTTATCAAGTTCATGGAAGGCATTAGTGCAACTATAAAATTTTTGAACCTGTTCCCACCATGGATTGAAGTATATCTCTTCAAACCCTATTGGGACAAGCCCATGGTGCCCCTGATCCCTAACAAAGCTCATGGGCTAGACAAGGTACAGACCCACATGGCTAATGAAGCTATATTGATTGATTTGATTCATATTCTGAAAATGAAGCAGCTAGAATCTTCTGAGTGTGTAATTTTAGTACATTCAACTTCTACATTGCGGCCCATGAAATGGACGATTCACATCCTCTGACTGTAGCCGGTGGTCCTTGAACTACCCTCTGATTATTTATTGCCGCAAAACCAAACCACTCAACCTACGATACTCAAAATAGTAATTTGTAGTTAAAATCATGAATTAGGTAAAAATTCCACATAAATATTTTGTTTTATTGATGGACTTTATCTTGGGTACCTATAACAAAAAACCGCATCCTTCAAGCATCTATAGAGGTTTTATCAATATTTTTCTTTGAATCATCATGAGGTATCCCTATCCCACATTTGAGGCGAGAACACGGAACCACCCACAAGCCTCTTCTTCTCACATGAACCCGAGACCTCTATTATAATCCCAGAACCTCAATCCATAAAAATTTCATCATGTTTGATTTCGCTCTCTAGCACAAGAAACATAGCTCATTCCTCACTTGAAAAATAAGAATACAGTGGACGCCACCATTTATGAAACATAGCTCATTCCTCTATAATTATCATTCTTTTACTTGTAAATGGATAAATAACAGTAAAGAGGCAACTAAGTCAACTCTCTCCATATTTTAAGGCCTCAAATTCAGAATTTATATGATTTGGAAACATAGAAGTAACAACACTAAAATGGAGCTAATGGTTTATAGCATCTTGGAGATAGACTGTCCATTAAAAAAAAATCCCTACTTGTCAAATGTTCCACAGTGAGTATTTCTCACCAAAAGAGAGATTTTGGGGGTGGGCGACTCGACCACACACCAGAAGAGATAAGATGGGATTAGAAGGGAAAAGAGATTTTCATGATCAAACCCAGTTTTTGTCTAAGAGGTGTTTAATGAAACAACGAGAAAGGTTTTATTTGAGAAAGAAAACAGAGTGGATAGCTTTGCAAAGAAGATTATCCTCTAGCTAGAGGATGTACAAACCTATTAGTTGTTCTTGGAATATGCAGAATAGAAGTCTAGAGGGAGCCCGTATTAGTTACACAACAAGCACCTATCAAATATTTGTCTTAAATTTGCACAGCTTTCAACTTCAAAATCATATTTCTTTAAGAAATATCCTTATCCACCAATTGGCTAACAAAGTTAACCATTAGCCACCCCCACCAGCAAGGCAACTTTGGCTAACCAGTTTGACTGGTTTTTAAGAAAAGCAAGAAGCAATAGGAGATGATGACCACCTTGGCTTGATTTGACTGCGCTAATACAATTCCTTTGAAAGATATCAACAATACTAAACACTTAATAAATATGTTAAAACACTAGTGTCCATCACTACCACTGTTGTTGCCAATCAATGAGAATGGGAAAAAGAGAGGGAGGGAGGGCAAGCCAGGCCTGAATTCACATTGATCTCCCATTTTTTGGCCTGACCCTAGCAGTCTCTAGAATGCAGACTCATTGGGCCCAACCAGTTGCACTCAAAGATTTGACATTTATAGAATTCAAAAAGGTTCTTCCAGTCAATGTAGAATTGTAGATGAAAAAATGGCCAAAAGAAAATAGAATGACATTTCACTAATTCAAATCAAATCCATTGGTTATACAAAAGTGGCTATACAAAATATAATGATGATTCAAACATTTATCTTCCTCCATAACACTATTGATTTCAACCATATACACTTCACCAAAATTGCATTGAGTCTCTCCAAACATAGGTCACATACAGTATTTTGATTTACAATTAGATGGACCATGCACAGAGCTCTTGGATTTATAGAAAAAAAAATGTACAATTATAAACAGCTGCATTTATGTTCTTGGAAGGAAGTTAATGTATATTTCTAACAGCAGCTCTTGGATGATAATGAAGCATTTCTTCCCACATCATCTCCCTAATCATCTCCACCTCTAAATCCATATCAATGTCTTTGAGATTGATTGGGCTCTTTGCTGATGGGTCTAACTTTGGATCATAAATTTCTGACATGTATGGGTGTTGGAGGGCTTCAACAACACTGATTCTCCTTGATGGGTCAAAAGTCAGCATCTTCTGCAACAAATCTAGGGCTTGTGGGTCAGCATTAGGATAAAGGTGGACGAATGGGGTACCATTGGAGTGGGGGAGAGTCTTAATGAAATCGCGTGCCCTTGGTTTGTCAATGAATTCCAAGTCAGACTCGGGAACGGTTCCAAGAATATCGACAATTAGCTTCAGCTGGTTGAGGTAATCAGTACCAGGAAAGACAGGCTTGCGCCCTAGCAGCTCAGCAAAGATACAACCAACTGACCAAACGTCGATGGAGGACCCATAGTAGTTGCTGGAAAGGAGCAATTCAGGGGCACGGTACCAACGTGTAACAACATACTCAGTCATGAACCAGCCTCTGTCATCGCGAGCAAGTCCAAAGTCGCAGATCTTCAATTCACACTTGGCATTAACAAGAATGTTTCCAGGCTTGAGGTCACGGTGTAGAATGTTTGCAGAGTGCACATACTTAAGGCCCCGAAGCAACTGTATATCAAAGGCAAAAGAAAGTTCAGTATTAGATTTTTCACAAAATATATCTCTACTCGATGTAATTAAAAAGGCTGTGTAATTCAATTGCAACTTCTGCACAAACTTGTAAGAAAGTAAACAATGCAATTTCTGATGATAGTGAATTGCTGCTAGTACACCACTTTCAAGGCCAAACACAGACTACATAGCTTACTTCATAGTGGGAACCTAAGAGAAGTTCATTCTATATAAGATAATTGCTTTCAACTTGGAAAATATGGAATGAAAATATGTTAAACAAAAAACAATAATATGGACAAAAATATTACTGAATATGTAACCTAATTGGTCCCAAACTTGTAAATGGATAGTAACACAAGGGCTTCCTTGACCCTTTTAATCTCTAGCAGTTTCACCTCCAAAAATAACTTCAGTCCCTCCCTCCAACATAGAAATACAAGTTGACCAGATATTGAACCAACATAGAAATACAAGACGATCCTGATATTGAAAAAAGTGGTTAAAGAACCAATTATTATCTAATATTTACCCAACTTATCTCGGGTGCCATATAAAATAAATTAAAAAGAAGAACGATATAATCTCATAACTTGCAAGGCCAAACACGGACCACAGAAGACCTAGGTTAAAAGATATGAATACCGACAATGGAAATATGGGTGTGAAAAAAGAAACCCTTCATACATTTCTTTTTTACAGTGACGAAAAAAGAAAACAAAAGCCCTCAGCATCCATTCTATGCTCATTATGAAATAATTAAAAAAATGTTCTGAGTACATTGGAAAACCATACCTGGAATAGGAGATATTGGATTTGATCATTGGAAAATGCATGAGGGGATTTAATAACACGATTCAGATCTGTATCCATGAGCTCATACACCAGATAGACATCATTGAAACTTCTCCTATGATCTGGCACCATGATGTCCTTCAAAGCAATAACATTTTCATGCCGTAGTTGTTGAAGAATCTTCACTTCCCGTAGAATTCTGAGCGCATCAATAGGATTATCAAAGGCATTAGATATCTTCTTAACTGCAACCTTTTCTTTTGTTTCCTTGTTTAAAGCAGAGCAGACGATGCCATAGGCTCCACTGCCGATGGAATTGATAGGCGCATATTTCTTGTCCACCTCAAACGTGGTTTTTCCCAAAGAATAGCAATGCTTCCCATGTTTTCCAGACCCACATGGAGGATGGTCCACCATAGTTGCCATTTCTCTGCAGATCACCATAAACATTTACATTTTACATTAGGGTTTATGTTCATATGAGAGAGAAAGAGAGAGAGTAGAGGGGTTCTGAGTTTAGAGAGGGAGAGAGAGAGAGAGAGAGGTCGGGGTTCTGGGTTTTTACCTTGGGATTTCAAGAGCCAATATAGAGAATCACAGCTGTGGAGGAAGATTTCAGCGGAACCAACAAATGTAAGCAACAGAGACCAACAGCGGAGAGAAAAAGGGTCGATGATGCAACGGCCAGGCTTTTCGCTTACAGAGATCGCTTTCCAAAACAAAACCAGAGAACAGAGAGACAGAGAGAAAGGTAGGAAGAAGAAAGAAGTGAATGAAAAGGAATTGGGTGTTCCCTGCTTTTTACTAGGTCTTCTCAAACGGTCGAAAGATCACATGATTACGTGGCGAGTCGTGATTGGTATGGAGAAATGCTTAGCTGTCGTACCGTTGGAAATGCTTTCAAGTTTGATTTCAAATTTAAATTTTAAAATTGAAAATGTTTTTATTCGAGTATTAGAAGGTTTACGTGCAATTTATCAATATTTGTAAATGATGAAAATTTGATATTAAATAAGACTGCAACTTGCATACATCATACAAAAGCATATGATATAAAAAATGTTAAGTTTAAATATTTTATTTATTATTTTAAATTGAATTTTTTATTTGAGAATATAGGAAAATAAAGGTTTAAAACAGGGGTAAAGATTTCGTGTCGGCCGTACACATTATTTTATCGGCGGCGATATATATCGGTCCCATATTGGCAGATATTCATAATATCGGTCCTTTTTTTTAAAAAAAAAAATCAAAACAGGGGTGGGCCCTAGTTGATTTCTCGGCCGATTTCGGCCTATATTTTCGTTTTTAATTTTTTTTTTAAAAAAACAGCTTCCTTTTGGGTTATTTATTTATTTTTTAATTTAAAAAAAATAATAAAAAAATATCAATATTTAAAAAAAAGTAAAAAAAGAGGAGAGAGAAATTTATCGCCCTTGGTTATAAGCATTATCACAAATATCGTTTTTGAGATATTATTAATGGCGATTGATAATATCGGGATATTTTTTAATTTCTCAGATTTTTACTGGAAAATTAACGGAAAAATCTCTCAAAAAAATAATATTTAAAAAATAATAAATAGAAATATTAATAAATAATTTATTGGTATTTTATCGGGGATTTATAGTACATTTATAGGGATATTATCGTGATATTATCATTTAACACGATTTTATTAGGAATTTACAGCAGTGTTTATAATATTAATGACGATTGGATTTCGCCGATATAAACGTGGTAAACTTGAAAACTTGATATATGTTTTATAAAAAACTCTTATTGAATCCAAATTATCAACATAGCCACAATTAACATAATCCGAAACTGAAGTAAGATGAAAGTACACTTTTCACTAATATAAAAATAGTTATAAACGTTTGGCCACATAAACCTTTAAGCATTTATTATAGCTTGTTTTCTCTATATTTTTTTGTGTCGATCTTTTGAGGAATTTTTGTTATAAACATGATCACAACATTAAAAGATTAAATAATTAATGGTGAGATTTATAATTTGAGTAAATTTTATAATTTCTTAGTAATTGTCATATTTATATTTGATCAAAATTTAATAATTTCTTAGTAATTTAACTTGTAAAATTAAAAGATAATAGTTCAAATATCATCACGTTTTCATTAATATAATCAAAGTGATTTTCCCGTAATTATATGTAAACTTTTTAATAAATTAATTATAGTTGAATAAATAACAAAATGATTTTCTAATAAGTTGAATTTCATACGTAGTATAAATTTTTGTTTAAAAATTAGGCAAAATGATAACTTTCCTAACTCTGGTAGGAAAAAAAATTAAAACTTTTCCTACATTTTAGCTTTTATTTTGAGTAAAAATACAATAAAAATATTTTTTTAGATTTAAAAAAGTTAATTACATTTTAATATAATGTTCTTAAATATAAAAAATTATCAATTTATAATTTTATTTAATGCATAAAGGAGCATGATTTCATGACAATAGTCAAACAATGTTCTCTTTTTTCAGTATTTTTTTAATCTAAAATATTCATGATATTTCTTATTATTATTTACTGGACATTTAATTTGAAAAAATAAAATAAGGGAGCACTTACACACACCCGGATTTCCTTCTTCTACACACCCGAAATTGGATTTTCGGGTGAAATTACGATTTTACCCCCGCGTTTCCATTCATTCGAATGAATGTCCAGTTGATTTTGGCATTCATTCGAATGAATCCTCAAGTGTATTTTCAATTCATTCGAATGAATGGGTATTTTACAAATAAGGGTATCCCTAGGCTGTGTCAAAAACACATTTAGGAGTGTCAAAAGACCATGAAGTCTTAAAGTATTTTTATCAGGTTATCGTAATTAGTCCGGATATTTAATTTGAAAAATTTTGGAAATACACAGTGCTTAAAAAATAATGGTCTATGTTTTAAAATATAGACAGTTATTTTTAAGCACTGTGTATTTCCAAAATTTTTCAAATTGAATATCTAAATAATTAAAATAACCTGATAAAAATACTTTAAGACTTCATGGTCTTTTGACCCCCCTAAATGTGTTTTTGACACTACCTAGGGATACCCTTATTTGTAAAATACTGTGTTTTAAATATTTAGGAGTGTCAAAAGACCTTGAAGTGTTAAAGTATTTTGATCAGGTTATTTTAATTAGTTTAGATATTCAATTTGAAAAATTTTGGAAATACACGATGCTTAAAAAACAAGTTTAAAATTTTAAAAGAATTTAAATAATTGTATACTGTAATTCATGAATCATTCGAATGAGAACGATCTATACTATAATTCATGAATCATTCGAATGATTCGTGATGAATCATTCGAATGAGAACGGTCATTCGTGTTCATTCGAATGAACGAATGAACGGATCGTTCATCCATTCATTCGAATGAACGGTCGGTTCATTCGAATGAATGGATGGAAACTGTGTCATTTTATTACTATTCATTCGAATGAATGAGGCTGAACAGTGTTCCGTGTTATTGTTTAGCCCATTCATTCGAATGAATTGAAAATACACTTGAGGATTCATTCGAATGAATAGAAATACGGGGGTAAAATTGTAATTTCACCTGAAAATTTGATTTCGGGTGTGTAAAGACAGAAAATCTGAGTGTACGTAAGTGCTCCAATAAAATAAATAGTTAATAAAATAGTATAGCTATGTGACATGTAACTCACTCACAAATTCTATCTCCATTTGTAAATTTAACTCAGGGAGTAATAATACGTTTACGCGTATAATCGCCGTGGGACCTTTTTAACGAACTCCAGTTCGGTTGTTTCTCACTCTCTCCCTCCCTCTCCTCTGCTCTCTCTCTTCTCTTTCTCTTCTCTTGCACTCTCTTTTTCAAGAAGCGTTTGGGGTTTTAGAGAAGGTTTTCTCTCTCTCTTCCTTCTACCGTGAGAAATTCTATCTGGCCCTCGATCTTTAGGGTTTCAACTTTTGCTTCTACCGTGCTTGGATGAATACGAATACGATGTCTCGATCTACTCTTCTACTTTCGGCGGCCAATGGTATCTATCACTTCTTTCATTCTCTTCTTCTTTCTGTATTTTTTTTTATTTAAACCTTTTCTTTC